>BQNB010003081.1:44224-118053 GCA_026074375.1 Tanacetum coccineum
TGATCACAGTCCTCATATTACCATAACATGGCAACCAACTCCTGCCATTTAGTCATAGAGTTCCATCCGCACGGGGTTCCAACTTTTCCGTTCTAATTTTCTCTGGATCCTTAGAATTTTCAATCAACATACCCCCAACATCTTCGTTCTTGATGTTCTCTGGTTCCGTGCTTCGGTCTGAGCATTCAGGATTTGTTTAGGAAGATCCAAGCCAATAGTCATAACTAAGGTTCGAACTCTTAATAGTTTAATTATCTCCTTCCTGCTCAAAGTACAAGCAACAACATTTGCTTTCCCTCGGGTGATAACGAATCTCACATCCGTAATCACTAAGCAACTCTAACCAACGGCGTTGCTTCATGTTCAACCTTTTTTGATTAAGAATGTGTTGCAAACTCTTGTAATTAGCGAACATCGTACACCTGATTCCGTACAAGTAGTGCCTCTAAATCTTTAGAGCAAACATTACCGATCCGAGTTCTAAATCATGAGTCGTATAGTTTTTCTCATGAATTTCTAATTGGCGTGATGCATAATAAATTACTTTCTCTCTTTGCATTAATACAACACCCAATCCCTTATGCGAAGCATCGCAATAGACTACAAAATCTTCGCTTTCGTCAGGTAAAGCTAGAATTGGGGCACTACACAACTTCTGCTTTAATAACTGGAAGGTGGCTTCCTGCTTATCTCCCCAATCGAACTTAACTCCTTTCTAAGTAAGCTTGGCCATCGACTTGGCAATCTTCGAAAATCCTTCAATGAATCTTCGGTAATACCCAGCGAGACCTAAGAATTGGTGAATCTCCGTTGGTGTTTTAGGAGATTCCTAGTCTTATATGGATTTGATTTTGACGGGGTCCACGTAAATGCCTTGACTATCAATCACGTGGCCGAGAAATTGTACCTTAGGAATCCAAAATTTACATTTAGAGAACTTAGCATACAACTTCTATTTCTTAAGCAATTCTAGAATTGCCTTAAGATGTTCTTCGTGTTCCTTGAATAGATGAGGATATCATCAATAAAGACAATTACAAACTTATCCAAATATGGCTTGCACACCCGATTCATGTGTATCCTTAAATACGCCGGTGCGTCATCATTACCAATTGGAAAACTTGGAAACTCGTAAATGACCATATCGAGGTTGAATGTTCATCTTTGGATATCTTCTCACGTACTCGAAGCTGGTGATAACCTCATTGCAAGTCTATCTTAGAATAAACGCTGGATCCTTGTAGTTGATCAAATAAATCATCGATCCTTGGGAATGGATAACGATTCTTCACCGTTAGCTTGTTCAGTTCTCGGTAGTCGATGCATAATCGAAATGATACATCCTTCTTCTTGACAAATAAGACCGAAGCTCCCTAAGGTGAGGAACTTGGCCTTATGAAGCCTTTATCGGATAGTTCCTTCAGTTGGTCCGTCAATTCTTTCATCTCGGACGGAGCCAACCGATAAGGTGCCCATGCTACAGGTGCAACACCAGGTATCAAATTGATTTGGAATTCCACATGTCGAGTCAGAGGAAGACCCGACAAGTCCTTGGGAAATACTTTAGGAAAATCTCGAACGATCGGTAGGTCCTCAAGTCGCTTCTCCTCGACTTGTCTTCAGTCTCCTTTGTAGTAACATGTGCCAAAAAGACATGACATCCTTTTAGCATGTACTTCTGCATTTTAGTGCACGAGATGATGTTCAAACGAGTCTCATTTCCCCAGTCGCTTCTGTCACCATGAACAATCAACGTTTAATTTCCCCACGGGATACAATCGATTTTCTCGGCATAAACAATGACAGCTTGGTACTTTGTCAACCAATCCATACCAATTATGATGTCGAAACACCATTTCTACAGGCATTAAGTCTTGTTGAATGGGTGATTTATTGAGGTTTAATGTACTACCACGATTGAATGTGTTTTATTATATTATTCTCTCGTCCCCCACTCTCCTCCCCCCCCCCTTTGTCAGCTAGTTCAACATCATAATAATGATCTAAGGTAGTTGGTGTGATATCAATTTGGGAGCTAAATGCAGTAGACACAAACCCCTATCGGCACTAGTATCAAATAAGATAGAAGCATAACAGTAGTTTAGAAGGAACATACCTGTAACAACGTTGGAGTCTGGGTTTGTCCTTGCATGGCCTACCGCATACACTTTTGCTGGAGTATTTCCATTCCCAACTGGGTTGCCTCGGATGTTGTTCTTCAACTTTAGACACCCCCTCTTGAAATATCCCTAGGCTCTGCACTCAAAGCAAGTAGCTTCTTTGACCTGCCAGTTGCCCCTTTGGTTGTTAGCAGTATTGGCATTGCCAAAGACTTCCTACAGTCACGGGCCAGTGATGGCCATACTCGAATGCACTTGTTGGCATTGGTCGTTCACGGACCACATGTGATAGTTGCATTTTGAGCTCATGTGGTTAGATTCCTCCGTTAAGGTTTCTTCTCACCAGACTCAGCAGTGTAAGCCCTGCCAGTGTTATGCCTCTTGTTTTGTTGTTGTTGTTGGTTCTGATTGTTCCTTAACGTGTCATCAAACTTTCTCTTGTTTTCAGCCTGCGTTTCAGCAGAGGTGCTGATCTTCTTTTCCATAAGCACAGTTTGTAAATTTAATGCACCTGTTTGGTCTTTGGCTTAGTTGCCTTTACACTTCTGTGAATCATGTCGAGCAAAACCACCGACATACTCTCGATCTTATCCGACCTCTTCAGGATACATCCTAGAAACAGCAATGCCTAGTTCCTGTAAATGTTGGTGATGGACATCAAAAAACGTCACTTTATTATATCATTTATCCATTAATTTGCCCACTTGTAATAATTTATTGGCATTATTTGGTATACATAATCGCTTTAAAGTTGATAAATGCAGTAATTTCAGGGAGTGTTTTGAGAAGATAAGCTACAAGGGATAAATTGGAGCCCTAAAACGAAGGGACATTTAAAGATTTCTGAAATTCACCAATACGCCGTACCCAAACTAAAGAGATACGGCATATTCTGTGCCCAAGACTTACAAGGAAAACGCGTTTAACTAATTCCAATACGGCATAATCATTTAATCTATATACGCCGTATCCATGAAGATAACTATTCAAAGATACAGTATATCAAGTATATTGGGAATGATATCAAAGATTTATTATGAACGTAGCGCGCACTCAGGAATTCTAGCTAATCGCCGTATCAAACTATCTGGATATGGGTATGAGTATTAATCAGCAACTATAAAATAGAAGACTCAATATTGTGTTTTAAGTGTGCAATAATCATATTCTTTTACCATACTCAGCCAAAGACGATTTTTTAGAGGAAGATCAGCCATAAAGGTCAAGCATTGATCACGACTCCATAGAAGACATCGTGTAATTTTTACTCTCTTAATCGTTTGATTTCAATTGTTTGATTACGCTTGTATAATTACAATGATTGTGGGCTAATACCCTTGGGTATTAGTCATCTTAATGAAAGTTCAATGTTTGGTTTGTTTTAAAATCGATTTCTTAATTTATCGTTGATTGTTTAATTATATTTATCACCTCATACTTGTTTATGTGTTTGATTATCACGACCTATCATTCAACTGGGTCTTGTTACGGACCATGTAATCTAGATACTGGGATAGCTTCCAATCGTGTCTTATATTACTGGGACCAATAGATCACAAATACGTTCTGTCTTTTCTTTTGATTATGAGTTAGTTGGGACCGGTAGGTGACCCATTTATGTTTCAGCAATCATGCTCTTAATTAACTGATAAAGATTAGAATAGTGGACTACTAGTATATAAAACACCTTCAAACAATAAGTGGGTAAAGTCCCGTTGGGCTAGAGTAATAACAGGATCACACTGCTTTAATTTCTAGATGATTTAATTAAACTAAATGATGCTTTATCGGATGCTATTCAAATTGTAGACAGGATTTAATTGTGTCTAGGTCTTAGGATGATGTCCCGCCTAAGTCTTAAGAATGATATACCGCCTCGAGATAAGTAAATCATTTCACTAAAACAAATAAACCAGCATTGAATCAGATTTAATATGGCTAATACAGTTTTCTATCATTTGGCTTGTACCGCTTTTCTATCTTCTAATTCTCATCCTTTGTGTTTATTGTGATGATTTCGGTATTTTTCCACCAAACCTGTGCCAGTCTCTCAAGCTGAATCCCCTATTTCATTAGACAATGTATATAGCATAGGTTTGACTAGTAAATAGATTAATTAAAATACTGATAGAATATAGGATTAAATTTCCACTCTTAGTGTTTGACACCCTACTTACCACGAACTCCATCTTGACCGGGTACACTGCTCGTTAAAGTGTTGTTTTAGGTTTGTCGGCTAAATATAAATGTAAAACTTGATAATCAAATAATTGACCCTATACGACAGGACATCAGGTTTTTGGCGCCGCTGCCGGGGAGTGAAATAATTAAACCTTATTCTTATTAGTATTTCTAACTATTAATTAATTTAGTTTAGTTTAGTTTAATCTAATTATTTAAATTGTGTTTGTATTTATTCGCTTTGTGTGTTTAAATTGTGTGTTTTAATTCCCGCATTTAATTGTTTTAAATACTATTCTGTTCTGACTGATCACCTGATACGCCGTATCCACCAGTTGGATAAGACGTATCAAACCTTCTGATCAGGACAGCGTATTGAGATTTACTGTCTAAACGGTGTATCTGTTTCAAGACAATATGACGTATTCAGTAAGCTCAATACAGCGTACTGATATTCAACAGACCCATACGGCGTATTCAAATTAATTAAATACGGCATATTCGTCATCTGATACAGTAATAATAGTAAAATTCCATCTATTTGATTTCATGCTATATTCCTCTCATCATGACATATCCTACTGATTCGTTGTCATTTGTTTCAGGTAGTGCATGACAAGAAGTTCGACGAAGGAACTACTCTCACCTTTTGAAAACCTAGAACAGAAATTTTGCTCAAAAAGGAGGCTCTTCGATACACCTAGTCTCATAGAATCGAATTCACCTGAGTTCGATCACATTTTTGACATCAAGGAACAATCAGAGGAAAGGGAAAGAGAAACAGTGACGGAAACAATGGAGCAGTATATGAGCAAAACCTAAGAAAATTATGGGTCAGGCGTTACTAGGCCTACGATCAACCAAGATACCCCCTTTGAATTGAAGGGGCAATTTCTTAAAGAACTTTGTGACAATACTTTCAGTGGCTCGGAAGACGAAGATGCAAACGAGCACATCAAAAAGGTTCTAGAGATTGTTGACATATTTCACATCTCAAAAGTAACTCAAGATCAAATCATGCTACGAGCCTTCCCAGTATCCCTCACTGGAGCTGCAAGTAGATGGCTAAAGAACCAGCTATCAGGATCAATTACAACTTGGGAGATCCTTAAAACTAAGTTTCTAAACAAATACTGTCCACCTGCACGCACCACAAAGAAAATGGAGGAAATTAACAACTTCCAGGAGGAACACGATGAAAGCCTTTTCTAAGCATGGGAAAGATTTAAAGAATTGCTGATGAAATGTCCTCAACATTATTTGACCGACATGCAGGAAGTTATCTTGTTTTACAACGGGCTCGATGTTCCAACTCGACAGGACCTGGACTCAAAGGGTTCCATGCCTTTCAAAACTGCTGCTGATGCTAAAATAACATTCAAGAGATGCTGTGATACTCTAGAAATGGCACAATGGACATCTTTAGGACCAGATGTACTGAAAACTTTTGTTGGGGCTTGCTGCTATCCAAGCCCAACTCAACAATCTCGGACGAGAAATAAAGAAAGTAAATGAGAAAGTGTACGCTGCTCAGGTCAGATGCGAACTATACAAGGGACCACACTATACAAAATAATGCCCACAAAAGGAAGAAAGGAAAACTATGGAAGAAGCCTACTATACACAGTTCGGTGCACCCTATCAACCTAGAGGACAGTATAGAGCAGTAGGGCCAGGATTCTACCAACAAAATAATGGAAATTCTTTATATCCTGATCAGAGACCAAGCCTGGAAGAATCACTGACCAAATTCATGGCAGAATCAGCTAAATGGCATGAAGAAAACTCGAACATATCAAGGTGATCCCGAGGCTTCTACCGATGCAGCAATAAAGAAACCAAGGAGCTTTTCGATTAAGACCTTAGAATACAAATCGGACAGATGAGCAAAGTCTTACAAGAGAGAGGGTTTGGAAGCCGGCCTAGCTCTACGGAGATGAACCCTCAAGACCAAGTTAAATCGATCTCAACTGCTAAAGCTGATTTCTCTGAGATACACTGTATCACGCATGAGCCATACACCGTATCGAGCACACAACATAGAAGCCTATTTTCTGAAACAATCCCTTTTCCAAGATGACTGCAAAACTTCGGCTGTGATGATTGGGGAGATGGCACCAAGATGTGAAGATTCTAGATATTTATGATTACTCCTTGCCTCAAAAAGAAAAAGACCCAGGGAGCTTTACTTTACCTTGTTTTATTTATAATATCTGTTTTGATAAAGCTCTTGTTGACCTTGGATCAAGTGTGAGCGTTATGCCATTCTCTACCTACACCAACCTTGGTCTAGGAATTTTATCTCACACTAGGTTGACCATCGAAACTGCTGACTGAACCATTAACACGACCACGGGGTATTACTGAAAATGATGCTAGTAAGGATAGGCAATTTTTTTTATTCCTATAGAAACTGTATCATCTTGGACAGACCCAAGGGCTAATTGATGTCCCTTTAATCCTCGGATGACCATTCTTGTCAACTGCCCATTCCAAGATTGATGTCTTCAAAAGGAAGATTACTTTAAGGGTCGGGGAAGAAAAACTTGTTTTAAAAGTGTTGAGCCGCATAAGGAGAATCAAAAGCTCTTTGTAATAAAAGTCTTGATGCGAAACAAAACTTTATCGGAGAGGGTGATGAATCATTCGACCCAATTTATGGTGGCTACATAGAACTAAATGATTTAGATACACCTTTAGAAACTAAAACGGATCGAGATGATTTTGTACCAATTTTTGTTAAAACCGGCTCTTATAAGATGGAATTTTCTTGTGTAATCGGGTATAAGTATGTTATCACTGACCTCCTCCCTTCCTTGCCCATTAACCTAATGTCTAAAAGTTTTTACTATTTCAATTTTGGGACAAGAAGAAGGGAAGAGTCTGCGGACTTTGATCGATATACCTGTTTTTGTTGGAAGTTTTTCTATTATTTCAGGTTTTACCATCATTGACGATGATGATATGACAAAAGACGTTGTGCTCGGCATGAAATTTTGCAAGAAGTGCGCATCATGCCAAAGGATTATGAAGAGATTCGCTCTCGGGAATAATTCCGAGTGAATTATAGAGTATGAATAAAAGAAATGAAGAAAGGAAAAGGTCGAACTTAAAGACCAGCTGAAACAAAAGTGCTTCTCGGGAGACAACCCGGTCATTTTAATTGTTTGTCGCATTTAATTGTTTGAATTTTAATTTTCTGCCGAGTCGTTTTTTGGTTTATGTCTTCCCAGCCCATGGATACGGATATCGACCCCATTGATACGCTTATGATTATCTGGACGTGTATCAATTTTAACAGGAATTATTTAATTTCTAGTCAATATATTGTTTCTATAGGAACAATCCGGGGGCACAATTTCCCCCCGTGGGTCCCCCCCCCCCTTTGTGAGTCTTCTAGGGTTAGGATACGACGTATTGATCCCTGTACAGTTGTGTGTTTAATTGTTTTCTTTTACCATTGTAGCGAGATAGAATTTGCACATGTCTTCTAACCTTCTATAGGACCTTACTAAAACTATGATATGGTATATGCTGAAAAAGACTTGTGTTGAACTTATCCGGGCATTCTGAAGCCCTAGTCAACACACTTTTTACTCAAGAACTCATCATGGAGAATTATCATGAGCAAAACATCAAGGAGTTTTCCGTTCTAATTCTATTTTCCCTTATTATTTAATTGTTTTATCTATACAACGAGACCGAGGTTGTAATTTATTGAAGTGGGGGATGGAGAATTAGAACGTACTTGTCTTCTTTTTTACAAAATAACATGCAAAGTGCTTAAAAATGGTCAAAATTTAAAAAAATTTCAGCATGACTTTTTAAAAATCACTAGTTACATTACCTAGCGCACTATAACCCTTGATACATATTGTGAGAATTAAGCCTATTCTGTTTCCAACTGTCTACTAAATTCCACAAATTTATGAGTGTGCCGGTGATGTAGTGGACTTTAGAACTTGGCCTCGTATATCACTCGAGACCGCCATGATTAGTACTATGGATTAGATGGCTAGCACATGGTTTAACTGATAAATTTCTAGGATGTAAACTAAAAATAGCCTACATGTCGTAAATAACTAACTTCACTAGTTAGTTAACTCCCGTGTAACCCTTGATTACTCTCATCTTTAGAGTAAAATCCCCTAGAACAACACTTTTGAGCCATTCCTTTCTTTTTGTACACCATATTATTATTTTATCACACCATAGCACCTTAGCCCTACCATGTTGTAGATTAAGCCTATTTCTCTATTTTGCTAGTTGCTTTCGTGTAAAGTCTTGTATTTCCTGTGTCAAGTGAAATTTTTCTCATCTACTGTAATGGTCGGGATATTGCACTCAATGCAATGGAAATAGGTAGCTCGTAAGTTTCGCTTATTTTCGTATATGAATTGTGATGAAGAAGTACTACAAGGAAAAGATTATCTGGATAAATTATGAAAGTGAAGACGGTGGAATCAAACCGAGGTTTATCTATGCATGTGGGTTAAAAAGAAAAAATGAAAAGCAAAAAGAGATGAGGAAGAAAATTAATCGTTCAAAACAAAGTTTATGCTGTAGGAATTCATTAGAAGGATCGATTAATTCGTTGATTACGTTACAAAAATAACGATGTTAAGTTTTGTAAAAAGTGGCTGATATCACCACTTGTGTAAAAGTATGTAAAGAGCGGGATGTAAGGGAAGTTGACCGTTATGGGAACTTTGGTTGTCTTTGTCATTTCTGTGATCGAGGCGTCTGTCTATATATTCGAGTCTTTGTCATGGAACGGTCGGGGGAAAGTTACTAGCAACCGCACCTTATTTGTTGGCTTAATCTATTTGTTTTATGGATTTTATTTAACAACCATTTTACTTCCCTTTCCTAGCAACTAGCCTTAGTGTCTACTCGAACGAGGACTTGTTCGAGCATGCATGTCTATTCCGTCGTTACGGCCATGTATGCATGTCTCAACTGCCTTGTTGGATGACGACTTTTGGTGAAAGTTAGAAGGTCCCTACCATATATCATTCTTCATCCTAACCGGTGGTTAAACACAAACAAGGATGTGTTCGGATTCTATATGTCTATTTCGTCGTTACGGCAGTGTATATATTGTTTACAGCTGCTTGTTGTGTTTTGCCCCCCCCCGGGGGTGTGTGGGGCGGGGGGTACTTTGGTGAAAGACGTTGATGATCAACCGTAAGCCCTTCTTAAACCTAATTAGTTTTGGACTTATTCTTCCTTTGCTTAAGCGGTGGAAGATGTGTATGCTTGCCAAGCTTATGATACGAAACTAATCACGACCGAGCAATTAAGTGTACTACTTAAATGTTGCACCATAGATTAGTTGAGTGATCTAAGTGTTTTCATTTCCATATTTCGTGAGGAGCTTAGTTATGTACAGGTGATTAGGATAAAACGATGCTTAAACAAAAAATCTTTAACTTCGGTTCGGGCAACATTTCATAAACTAAACTTTTTCCTAAAGTATACTTGAGGACAAGTAGGATTCAACTAGGGGGATATTTGATGACATCAAATAACGTCACTTTATTATATCATTTATCCCATCTATTTTGCCCACTTGTATATAATTATTGCATTATTTGGTACTTAATCGCTTTAAAGTTGATAACTGCAGTAATTTGGTGTTTGTAAAGAAAGCTAAAAAGGCCGCATAAATTAGAGCTAAAACAAAAAAAAAATTAAGTGGGGGGGGGGGGGGGGGACATTCTAAGATTTCTAAAAATTCACCAATACGCCGTATCCAACAAAAGAGATAGGCTTATCTTGCGCCAGGACTTCACTAGAAATCACGTCTGACTAATTCCAAATACGACGTATCTATGCTATCTATATACGCCGTATCTACTGAAGATAACTATTCAAAGATACAGTAAATCAAGTAAATTGGGAATGATATCAAAGATTTATTACGAATGTAGCGCGCACTCTAAGGAATCCAGCCCAATACGCCGTATCAACCTATCTGGATATGGCGTATCGAGTATTTTTCAGCAAACTATAAAATAGAGACTCAAAAACGAGTTTTCAAGTGTGCAATACATTTCTTTACTACCCATCACCATCAGAGACGAAATTTTAGAAGAGAAGATCAGCCATAAAGGTCAAGCATTGATCACAACTCCATAGAAGACATCGTGTAATTTTTACTCTCTTAATCGTTTGATTTCAATTGTTTGATTACGCTTGTATAATCACAATTATTGCGGCTCAATTACTGGGTATTAGTCATTTATGAAAGTTCAATGTTTGGTTTGTTTTAAAATCGATTTCGAATATTTGCTTGATTTTTTAATTTATGTTTTACCTCATACTTGTTTATGTGTTTGAATATGCGACCTATCATTTAACTGGGTCTAGTGTTACGGACCAAGTAATCTAGATACCGGGATAGCTCTCCATATCGTGTCTTATATTACTGGACCAATAGGATCACAAATAACGTTCTGTCTTTGTCTTTTGATTATGAGCTTAGTTGGACCGGTAGGTGACCCATTTATATTTCAGCAATCATGCTCTTAATTAACTGATAAAGATTGGAATAGTGGACTACCAGTATATAAAACACCTTCAAACAATAAGTGGGTAAAGTCCCATTGGGCTAGAGTTTTAACAAGATCACCACTGCTTTAATTCTCTAAGATAGATTATAATTAAACTAAAGGATGCTTTATGCGGATGCATTAATTATGACAGGATTAATTGTGTCTAGGTCTTAGGATGATGTCCCGCCTAAGTCTTAAGAATGATATGTCGCTTTGAGATAAGTAAATCATTGCACTAAAACAAACAAACCAGCATTGAACCGGATTTAATATGGCTAATACAGTTTTCTATCATTTGGCTTGTACCGCTTTTCTATCTTCTAATCTTCATCTTTTGTGTTTATTGTGTATTGAATTAGTATTCGTTTCCACCAAACCTGTGCCCGTCTCTCAAGCCGAATCCCCTATTTTATTAGACAACGTACATAGCATAGGTTTAACCAGTAAATAGACTAATTAAAATACTGATAGAATATAGGATTAAATTTCCACTCTTAGTGTTCGACACCCTACTTACCACGAACTCCATCTTGACCGGGTACACTGCTCGTTAAAGTGTTGTTTTAGGTTTGTCGGCTAAATATAAATGTAAAACTTGATAATCAAATAATTGACCCTACACGAGAGCAAATCAGTTGCTTATAGCTTACCACATCGGTACCTTTAACCTTCAGATTCCACATCTTAACCTCCAGCTTCATAATGTCGCCCCTTGGGTAGTACTTGTCGGTCATTATCTTTTTCAGGTTTGCCAAGTCATTGCATATGCAACATCGTGCCCAACAGTCCTAACGTGGAAGTTCCACCACGTTAGAGCACTTCCAAGAAGAGTACAAGTGGAAAACTTGATTTGGTTTTCCATAGTGAAATTGCTTATACGGAACACAGTTTCCATTCTTTCAAACCACTGAGTCAACTTGACAACTCCTCCAGTACCCTTAAAATATAGGGGTTTGCATTTCATGAAGTCTGGGTAAGTGCACTCACGAGCAAAAGGAGCTTGTCTCCTTACACCCGTTCCAGAATCATGGTTGTTGGTTCGCAAAATAGTATATATATATAAAATACTACTAGGCAAATCAATGATAAAAAGATTCCGGAAGAGATATTCCCGGGTCGTATGTCCCAACGAGGCTGCAATTGAAATTTATCCTGGTTTGATGAGAAATTGAATGATGGAAACACTGATATAATTAAAACTAAAGTTAATTAAATAAAACCTAATTTAATCTACGGGAAACAAGTATAGGAAATGGGGATCTTAAAAACTACGGGATACAAAATTAGTTATAAGGAAATCCTAAAATTAAATTTATACTAAAATACGGGGAACAGAATCAGGTATCGGGAACCCTAAATACTAAAAATTAAGAAAATAAATGCTAAATTAAATTAAAAATCAAAATTAAATTCTAATTAACTTAACTTGAAAAATAAAGAAAACTAGAACTAAAACGGAGGTCGTTTGAATGCTAAACGAAAAGAAACGGTAAAACGCACCCGGTAAAAACGGGTCTAAAACTGAAATTTAAGAAAAATTAAGCCTACACTAAATTTTATATTTTTCCTAGACACTAAATGACAAAAGAAAATTTTATAAAAAAGAAAAATATTTTTTTATTAATTTTTGGATTTTTTATGAATTTTTAAAGATTAAAAACTAATTAAAACTAATTAAATATAAAAAGTCAGAAAATATAACTATAAAAAATCTGAAAAAATCAAATTAAATAAAGAAAAAGTTAACAATTCTAAAAATATAAAAATGCCCAAATTTTACTGATTAAATTAAAAGTAATTAAACTAATTAGATTTTAACCTAAATTAATTAAATAAATAACTAAAAGGCTAACTGCTGTTATACTAGGGATTAACAGTGAAAGGGAACTAGGACTAACAGTGTAACAGGGTGACTAACCTAAGGACTAACAAAGTTAACTAGAAAATCGAAAATTACACAAATGGTCCCTGAGTTGGACCCCGATTACAAGGTGGGTCCAAGTTGCTTATTAGCAAAAAGCCAAAGAAGCAAACTTGTTCAGGGGCTTAAGGGGAGCATTTTTCATAAAAGGCACATAAGCTGAATCTCAAAGAATAAGCCAGAAATGTGAGCTTTTGGGGCTGCAAAAGCTAAATAAGCTTTTTAGCTTATTTTTCTTTCTTTTTGGGGTTTAAGCCAACAAATAAGCTAGAAAACTATAGGGGACAGTTAATAAGGATAGGGGAGTCCTAAAATAAGCTAAGTTATCTAGATTAAGCCCTAAAATAAGCTGTTTTACTGTTAAACTATGTTGACAGTTTAATAAGAAAACAGAAAAAGGAGGACTTTAAGCACTAAATAAGCTAACTAAATAAGCTAGATAAGCTATAAGCTTTTGGGGACTTAAAGAACAACTAATAAGCTATAACTAAAAGCTAAAATAACTCAGGGCTTAATACAAAATAAGCTAGATACAAGGGGCTGAATTTGGAGTCTAGCACCAGGGGAATTAAGGCAGTGAACAAAGGGGCTTTTTGAGCTTATTGAAATAAGCTCATATGAGCTTTTTAGCCACAATAAACCACAAACAGATAACAAGGGGTGGTAAAAGAGCTTATTTTCAAAGTTTTGGGGCTTAAGCCCTTATTTTTACTGCTGATAATTGGGGCTTAAAAGTGGCTATTTTCAAAATCACACATGCACACATACTCTTGACATGTATTGTCAAACCAAAGACAGAACAAGGGGGGTGGGTAAATGGCTAGAAACACAACAACAAGCACAAAGAAGGTGTGCTTAAGCTGCATAAGCAGCTTAAGTGGTTTAGCTAGATTTGGCTTATTCAAATTTAGACAGAAAACAAAAAGCACTTAAAAACTTATTTTAAAACTAACAACTATGATTAAATTAGCTTTTAACCACACACACTCAGCCAAAGTTGGCTGAGTGCACTTGACCCATGATAAACCCCATTTGACCCATTTTGCATGCTAAACCAAACACCCCCTTATTTATATAAAAACGAGTTTTAACTGATTTTTGGTAAAAGTAGGCAGATATAAGTGATTACAAATGAATTTTAATAACTTTTAACATATGTTTAAACAATTTAAACAGAATTAAAAGCTTCTTAAATCATATTTCAAATTTCGGCATTGGCTTACTTACAAAAACTTTTTTAACTTTTTTAAAACTGAAAATTTTACAACATTAAACTTAAAAAATAAACCTGCATACACTTAAATTCTTAAAGAATGACTTGGACTTCCCCCCCCCCCCCCCCCCCCCCCCCCTCCACCCCCCCCCCCCCGACAAAACCCCCCCCCCCCCCCCTACCACCCCCCCCCACCACCCCCCACCCCCCTAACCCCTCCCCCCCCCCCCCCCCCCCCCCCCCCCCACCCCCCCCTACACCACTCCCCCCCCCCCACCCGCCCGCCCCATCCCCCCCACAAAAGGTTTAGTGGTTGCTTCGGCTTGGTCTTCTCTCTTTTATAGAGGCTCAAAGCTTCTTTGGTCTTGGTTTGTGCTGGATTGTGATGTGTACAATAGCTCCCAATAATCCACAGCCCTTGTTGGCTTCTCTTCATCTCAACCATTGAAGGGGGTGCTCGTGGTTGTGTGATTTTGCCAGGGGTAGTGGGTATATAGGGGATAATGGGTTGTGGAAAGGGTGCATGTGGGTAGTGTGAGTGGTACTTGGGAGGTAGTTTGGGGGTGAAACCGTGGGAAAGGGGGTGGTTTGATTTTGGCGGGTACGGGGTTGTACAGTTTTATGGTTAGCAGGTTTAAAAGATAAGTATGGGGAAGAGGCAAGAGTGCCCCCCTTTACTTTCTTTCCTCTTTTCATTTTTCCTTTTTTTATAGCCATGTTTAGTTTTAAAAGAAGGTTTTGGAAAAAGACCCATATCGGTCCCTACGTTTTTATTATCTAAAGATTAAAATGAGGTTTTGGACATTACAAAAAATGGTCCATGGCCTTGTTTATAAAAACTAAACTGAAATTATTGTAGGTTTGGTTAAATTGCTAAATCAGTCCACTGGCTGTTGTTTTTTTACAACTAATGAAAAAATAAAAAGGTTTTGAAAAATTGCAATTTCAGCCCTTGTGTTTTATTTTTCTATTTTTTTCTTTTTTAAAACAACTTCCAAACTTGGCATTTTTGGCCCTTTTCTTTATTTTTTTTCATTTTTTAATTATAAAACAAGGTTTTTAAAATTTACATTTTTGGTCCTTGAGTTTTATAAAAAGGGTGTTTTGGGCTTGGGTTTGTGTATTGGGCCCAATTGAGGTACAGGGATGGTTATTGGGCTTTTTCAGCAATAAGTTATGGCGAAGTGGGTTTTGTGTGTACTATGTTGAATTAGGCTGTAACTGGGCTTAGGATTGGGACCTTACAGTCTTCACAGTCTTTGTCAATTGCACACAAATGGGCATGTTGTGAAATGATTGGAGGCACAATTTGGTCTCTCACAGTTCTTAATAAATATATATTGGCTTTCCCGGCCCATCAGATGGGTAAAGATTGCATTCAATTGTTTCTTTTTTCAGTTCAGGCTCCGTTTGACTGCTGATTTTTCTGTATTGACTCGGACTTTGACTATTTTTGGATCTTGGCTGGTTTTTGCAAGTCTTTTCATTCCATGCGCAGTTTTGTATTTTGGCTTGGGTTTTTGTCTGTTTTGATGATTATCTCCTTCTGACAATACAAATGCAAATCATAACATTTTGTGGCGGTTTTTTTTTGTTCTGTTTTTGGTCATTTAAGCTCGTTTTTAGAGGTAAAGATATGTCGTAAATTAAGCATTTATCAAATCCCCAAACTAAGGTATGTGTGTCCTCACGCCAATGTTATGAAGTAAACCATGTAAGCCCCGCTTTCACCATTTTCTGAATTTACACTATAACTAAACTAATATTTTTGGATTTTCTCATTTTTTTTACAAGTTTGACTTTCTTTATTTATTAATACTGGGATCATAGAATGAGAAGCGCCCGTAGAGTGATCTACGGATGTCCTGACGGATAATTTCATCGTCCTCGATTTTTCACAAGTTCCAAGCTAAGCAATTAAAAACTAGATCATGACGATATAAGTTTAATGTTAAGCCCTCATACTTATGACTTGAGAAATTTTCAACTCCAACATGGTTATTTACGATTGAATGTGTGTACTCATTTTCATTTAAAACCTATGGGGCCAACTTTATTTTCTTAGTCATTAATCAAGATGAAGCTATGACTCAAAGCAACAGCTTATTAAGACTTCGTAAAACTTGATTTCGAGGATTTAAACTTTAGAACTTTTTTGCAACATATTTCAAACATCATATTCAATAAGTTCTTAAGTAGGAATGCGTTGCTTGTTTGAACCCTATACTCGTGGTTAACGGTAGTAGGATATCACAACCAACAAACCTGGAGTTCTTAGGTTTGAAAAACCCACCCCGTTGCTTAGCGTAGTGGGAAAAATCACATCAACCCTTATTCTAATTATGGCTAAGGGATTGGTGTCTTAGTTTGAAAACCCGCACCTAGACCTTTCTGCCAAGTGAGTTATCCGCCACACCAAATCCCATAGAAGTAAAGACGTCTTAGTTTGGAACCACACCTCGTTGCATAGCGGAGTAGGATATCACGACACATTTTACTTGATCCATAATATCAACTGCATGCTGTCATTGGCAATATTTCAATATTCATGATTTTTGCATTACTTTCATTCATTGCTTCTTTGGCATTTATCGTTTTAAATCACTTACAAAATCTCGCTGTTGAAAATTCAAGTTACAAATTTGAAGCTTTTTCTGAAAACATCGATTGACTTAGTTGAATTAAATTGAGTACGTATGATTAGGTGGATTAGAAATTCACGGGAGAGAAAACCACAAGTTACTCGTATAAGTTTTTAGAAGAATCTTGCTTAGCACATAAACTTATATTTAACTCTATCATTTCTCGTTCTTCACATTTTTAAAATTCAAAGCTATAGAATTCGTGAAAGCTTGGCCTAAAGGAACTAGCTAGGGCTCAAACCACGCTCCTGATCAAAGTCAAAAAATTATTCTATTCTACCCAAAAGAAAGCAAAACAGCGACAAAACACTTATTATATTTTGAAAAATTTTAATTTTTTAATTTTTTTTTTTGGTATTTGGTGGTAAAAACACGGGTTTAGTGGTAACAATGCTGCAGAAACACTCAAATCGAAGATACCCCCCAAAACTAGGACTAAACATCGTCTCGATGTTTTGAAGGGTTATTAATTAATCCTAAGGGCCGTTTTTATTTGAGGTATGCCAAAAGATTATAAACGTTTGTCGATAAGATATAGGATATCGGATTCCCCAATTGAAGTGAGGATGTGAAATTTGATGAATGACAAAACTGAGAGTCTTCACAATCCGGGCACATCCTGGGACAATAATACAAATCATGGAAACACGGGTTGGTAATGGAAAAGACAAGCTATCTTACACACAAAACAACACTTATTACAACTACGGATAAGCATGGTGGTGCCTCCTCGAGCGCTTGTTTAAGGGTCGCGATGCCTTGACCCATCACAAGGCTTTATGGATCCATTGGGGAAAAGTTTGGAGATCTGGAACTTACCAAGTGTGGGTACGTTCCCTCCATGTATTGCTTGACACGATGACCTTTCAATTGGAATTATGGCCCGTTGGCTTGAGAAAGCTCAACTGTGCCGTACCGGAATACGCTAGTGATGGTGAAAGGGCCATCAAAGGGATTTTAGTTTGCCCGAGAAAATCTTTAATCTGGATTTAAAGAGGGAGGACTCGATCACCAATGTTGAAAAACACGGTTTTTGATCTTTGGAGTCATGGTGCCTCTGTGTTTTGGCCTATAGATCAAAGAGTTCTCATGGCATGATCACGAAGTTCATTAAGTTCATTGCGTTGAACTTTCAGGTGATCACCCGTAATTACAGGATTGAAGTTTGTTTGCTTTAAGGCCCAGTAGGCTTTTGTGCTCAAGCTCGATCGGAAAGATGGCATGCCTTTCCATTCACGAGCTTGTATGGAGTACACCCGATGGGTGTTTTGTAAGCTTTGTGCGGAAGGCCATTGTGCATCATCATTGTTTGTGCGACCAGGAGCACGGTTTTCACCTAATGGTTCCCTTTCAAGGATTCTTTCAACCACGATTTGTACTTCCAACTTGCCCACTTGTTTGTGGGTGATAAGGGGAGAAGAGACGGTGAGTAACTCCATATTTCTGCATGACCTTTGCAAATGGGTCATACCAAAAAAATGGGTTCCTGCCGATCATTATGATTTGACGGGGAAGCACCAAAATTGGCGAAGAGAGATTTCAGAAATTTGCAAACTACTCTGTGGCATCATTGGTGGGGAGCGCTTTCGCTCAACCATTTTGACAAAAAGTCACTGCCTGAGGGAAATGTACTTGTTCCCTCGTGAAGACGGGAACGGGCCATAAAGTCGATGCCCCATATGTCAAAGATTTCACAACTTGAGTGAGTTTTGAGGCATCTCATCCCGTTCGTGAAGTTTTTACCTTGACGTTGGCCGAGTGTCACAGTTCTTGAAAAAACTCGTGGGATCTTTATAGCTGTGTGGGCCAGTAGAAACCGGAGTCAAAGATCTTTTTTGACTGTGAGGTTTGCAACCATGATGTCCCCGGTGGGTCCATTTGTCGGCAGCTTCGAGTATGTCGAGAGGCTTCCTTGCGTGTGCACCACATCGCCTGAGTCACTTGATCCGCACCAAATTTTTAAACAAGAAACGGTGGGTCATCCCAAAAAATAATGTTTTTAGTCATTGAAGAAACTTATTTTTAGGTTGGGTTGACATTGCCCTTCAAACGGAAGTTACCGCGTGATAATTTGCAAAGTCGGCAAACCACGGGGTTCTAGAATCTCCACGAAAGGTCACAATATTTAACGTCTAAGAGGAAAACTTTCATTGTCTCTTTAGGATCATTGACGTTTTCATACGGGTTTTCAATCTGGTCAAGATGATCGGATGTTGCGAGGTTCACGGTCACTTTAGTATCAATAACTTTGAAGTCAAATTCTTGGAGGAGGAGAACCCAATCGGAGCAATCTCGCCTTGGCATCCTTTTTTGCAAAGAGATACTTAAGGGCGGAATGGTCCGTATGCACTATGCTTTTGTTCATGATGAGGTAAGACCTGAATTTCTCGAAAGCATACACTATGGCAAGTAACTCTTTTTCAGTCGTAGTGTTGTTCGTATGTGTGTGTGCTTCAATCAAGGTCTTTCTAGCATTGTGGATAGGACGAAAAGTTTTCCATGACGTTGCCCCAAAACTGCACCTATGGCGAAATCGCTTGCATCGCACATAAGTTCAAATGGAAGGTCTCAGTTTGGAGCAATCAAGATTGGAGCTTCCGTAAGTTTATTTTTCAATGTTTGGAAAGCTCGAATGCAGTCATCGGAAAAGACGAATGGAGTATTCTCTCAAGGTGATGGGGCATTTGGTCGGGAATATTTTTGAGAAATTCTGTAATGAACCGCCGGTAAAAAACCGGCATGGAACCGAGAAAACTCCTAATTTCCTTTGACGGTGGTGGGATGAGGTAATTTTGCAATGTCATCGATTTTGGCTTGTCAACCTAAGCCCTTTTCTTAGAAAATCTATATGGCCTTGAGGACAATGCCTCTTTGACCATAAAATGGCTTCTTCTCCCAGTTAAGACTTAAGTTTGGTGTCTTCACATCTTTGAAGATTGTGTGTCTATACGGGTGAGGCTAGTTTGGAAAAGAATATTCCCAAAGGATCGAGAAGCATCCATAAAGGACTTCCATCGTATTCTTCCACCATGTCATGAAAGATTGCTAACATACATCGTTGAAAGTGCTCTGTGAGCATTCATAAGACCGAAAAGGCATGGGCAGGTAGGCAATGTTCCGTATGGCAAGTAAAAGTTAGTTTTTCTTGATCCGGGGGTCCCAATGGGATTTGGAAATACCGGAGAACACCATCGAGGAAACAGTTGTATCATGCCCGTACTCTAAGCATTTGGTCATTGAACGGTAGAGGGAAGTGGTCTTTGCGGGTGGTTCAATTAACTTACGATAGTCAAGGCATCCCCGCCATCCTGAAGGTAAAAAATAAACCCAAAAAAGAGTTGGAATCAACTCATTTTTCCTCGTTCACTACCACAGTCCTGTCCTCCCTTCTTTGGATACACAATTGTACGGGCTAACCCAGGGACTGTCGGAGATAGGGTAAATCAATCCAGATTACGAGTGTTTTTCAACCTCCTTTTTAATAACATCGTGGATTTTGGATTTATTTATTGATGTTGATGCTGGTTGGCATAAGTCTCTTCCATAAGAATTTGATGGGTAACAAAAATTCGGGTTGATACTCTGAATGTCAGGAAGAAAGTTTTCCAAGCGAGAGCTCGCTTGTGGGACCTGTAGCACCTTTACGACGAGCGGGAATTTTTCCTCAACATCCAACTCTTTAGCTATAATGACGGGCAAACTTGTTGTCGCCCTCCAATAATGCATACTTCCAGATGGGGAGGCTAGTCCATGAGTTCAAACCTGGGAGGTTCTATGAACGGAAGGTTCAGGTTTTAGCTTCACAGAGTCTTGGAGCTCTTTCCTACCTCCAGGATATATTTTGTTTATGATTTGGGAGCAGGTGGTGGTGGCTCACTGTTCTAAATTGCTATTAAGATGCTGGATGTTTCCCCCTCAGGATATAGTTAGAATGGATTATATCTGGAAAATCCGGATTATCTTGCTAGACCAAGGAAAGTGTCGATTATTCGTGAAGCAGGAAATCATATCCCCAAATGGAGGTTCAGGGTAGGAGAAGACAGTAGAACAATTGGAATCATAATACGGAGTGGAATTTACACTTGCGATCTATATCAGTGAAACCAAGAACTTCTTGGAGAGTATTCTCACAATCCATAATCTATGACGTCAATCTTGTTTGCCGTCTGTGAGTGTATTGCAGAGTATCTCGAGTCTGATCCAAATTGTAAGTGATGGCTTCACTTCCTATTCTAAGAGTTAATTTCACCCTTGTGACATCAATCAAAGTCACGCTGGTCTTTAAAGAAGCATCTCCGAAGACATTAAAGGGACTCGGGGGTTGGGCTCAAAATATAAAAACACATAAGATCGGCGGGAAAGTGACAAATACATAACTTTAACGGAGATGTCTTTTGCTTTTCCTATTGGTTTAGAAATTGTTCGATCCGCCAAGTTTCGGTGTCATGGCAATGTTGGAGTAAGATCACGGAAGTAGTGAAAGTGTTTCCCAAACTGAAAATGGCATTAGATTAATTTGCTGCACCGAGATCGGCTAATGCTATGCATTTCATCCATCCCTGGAAATTCACAAGGAATCAGGGAACTTGTGGGGTCTCCAAGTTTTCTGGGTAACTTGTTCAAGATGACCGCGAACCATGTTCATTACATACGAAGTTTCGAGCTAGACAGGGTTCATTGGAAGTTCGAGCATTAGTCAGTTTCCTCTTTATTCCCAAGTAAGGTTCTTGAGTCGAGGCGAATTTGGGCATCAAAATAAGAATGCATCCGTAAAGCTAATCTCGAAAAACTCATCTCTTTAAGATTTCATAGAATTTTATCGATTTGTGCAATTAGCTTGATTACGCGCCTTTTCATTATCAGACCTCTGAAGGTTATGAAGCGAACTGAGGTTTAGAGTTTGTTAGGGGAGCAAACAACAGGAGCAACAGTGGGCTCAAAAACTGGAAGTTGTGATTGGTTCCGGACCTACCGGAGGTTTGGACGGGTGCGGGTTTCTTTGTGAGCAAGAAGGGATGCATTGGCCCTTTGTCACTCGGGGTATTGGCTTCACTACTGAAGAAGTAGGAATTGGAGGTCCTTGATATGCAACACCGCTTCGGGTAGTGATACCCTTTAAGTCTTCTCTAGGGTTAGTAACTGTGTTACCAGGGAGTGTCCCTGACCCTGAAGTAGAAGCGGTATTGGCAGTTACAAACTTAGCCAAAAATACTTAAAAAAAATCAGTCAGATTTGCCATTTGATTATTCAATTTGTTTGTTTTGATTTGCATGCTCTGACCCTGGTTTTGGAGGTTATTTTGCATGTTTCTCATGATAGCATCATTAGCCTTGACGTAGTTGTCAAAATCGTTCTTGGTGACATGCAGATGTGTTGAGGAACGGGGGCTTGATAAGCTAGAGGATGATTAACCTGGGGTCTATGAAGTTGAATTTGACTGAAATTGGACTGGTTTAAAATTTCACCTTCTGTTTTGGTTGAAATTACTCTCACGTTTTGGTTAAAGTTATTCCACCGATTGAAAATTGTTAGCATTATTAGCTTGAGAGTTTCTGAACGGGTGGATAACCTGGAGGTTAATAATGATTTGCAACATTTGAGGTCGGAAATTGGAGCTTACTTTGGTTGTAATTAGCTTGCAGCGGCTTGGGACACTATACTCAGGAAAGTTGTCCCGATAAACGTTGCCATGAGTGGCTGGGACAGTTTTGATAAGATGGGCACCACGCAAACGTAACACAAAACATAGCTCAACTGCTTCTGACAGGTGCAGAAGCTGTAGCAGAAGCTTGGTTCGCTTCTTGTCTAAGAGCAAGGCTCGGACAATATCCTTAAGTCAGCAACATCAGAAGATGAAACAGCTTGGGTGAAGAGTTCGTACTTACCTTGGCTATAACTGCCTTAGCTTCGTGTTTGACGGAACCTTGGACTTGCTCTCAGTATGATTTTTAACCATTCGAGCAGGCATTTTGTCCAAAAACGTTTCCCACCAGCTGCGGAGTTCAATGAATCTGATCATTAATGTTCAAGCATTATTAAGTATGTATCAATTGATGCAATTCTGAGATCCATGGTCGACGGACATGCCAAAGTAGATCATTGAACGATCCCAAGCATTATAAAACGATTCATTCGAACCTTTGCTGAAATCTGGTGATCTCATTGCGAAGGATTCGCGTTTTAGAGGGTGGGAATAACTGGTTGATGAATTTTGGTTACAAGATCGTCCCAAGCTTGAATAGATCGAGGGGGTTCTTTTTTCTAGCCATATCGGGCTGCTTCCCTCGATAGAGAATGGAAAAAAGCATAAGCTTTATCGTAGCAATTGGAACATTCGGGGACCCTCATTGTGGAGGTGATTTGTTGAAGTACGGATATGGAGCATGTGGGTCTTCTTTGTCATGACCGAAGAAATGTTTGTTTGGACAGATTGCTTATCCCATGCCTCGTTTGAAATTGTTTGCCACCATTTCAGGGTATAGGTTGCGTCCTCGTACCCCTCGGTGGGTGCTTGGAGCAATTGAGCCATAGTTCGAGTGTATGCCATTGGCTCTAGAGTGGATCTGCCTGATAATGGGTTATTCTATACGAGGAGGGTTCGTTAATATACTGGCGGTTTTCTGGTGGAGGACACTGCTCAGGGTCTGAGTTCGAGGTGCGCATGACAAAATGGAAATAAAAAAGAAAGTTACACTAATTTTTTTGTTTTTTTGGATTAAAAATATATTCACAATCTATTTTAAAGGACAAGAGTATAGACAACTTAAGCCATATAATCGATCTTATCTTCACGTTAGCTCTCAGAAATGAAAAAACGCACAGGTGAAGCGGGAGTAGAATAAGCGCGAAGCTTATTTCTTCCTTTTGGGGCGTTGTTCCTAGGAACAACCCTCTCCTTATACCCACTTTATAGTTTGTTTATCAGAATGAGGTGTGCCGTATATCGTAAGTGACACAGGAAGGCAAGTTTTAATCTTTGGTTCGATTGGGGAACTCAGTAGGTCACCGGTACTTATTTGAGATAATACCTCTGTGGGAGGAATATATATTTTGGATATTTTTACAATTAGTGAATTTTTAATTTTTTATTGACAATTTTTTTATATTTTTTGATTTTTTTTTGTTTTCTCTTAATTTTTATTTGAATCGTACTAATAAAAAGATAAGAAAAATAATTTTTGTGTTTTTTAATATGATATATTAATTATAAGACAAGTTCAGATCAAAGTCGGGAATAATTAATCGTTAGCAAATGCCTCCCCGGCCAGCGCGCCAAAAAATGGTGTTGTCACTAAAAGCTATATATATAAAATACTCAAATGCAAATCTCATACAAATGCCTTAACAAAGGCAAAAGGTCAAAATCTACCAAAGAGATTAAATATATAAGATCAATTATAAAAAGATTTCCGGAAAGAGATTTTCCGGGTGTTTATGGTCCCAACGATGCGCGCAATTGAAAGTATCCTGGGTTTGATGAGAAATTGAAATGATGGAGAAATATATGATGGAAACACTGATATAATTACAACTAAAATTAATTCAATAAAACCTAATTTAATTAGGGGAAAACATAATATAGGAAATGGTGATCTTAAAAAAACTACGGGCAACACAAAAATTAGTTAATTTGGATATAGAACTTAAACTAGGAAGCATACTTAATTATTGGGATACTCCTAAATTAAATTCTACATTAATACGGGGAACAGAATAGGTATAGGGGAAACCGAAATACTAAAAAGTAAGAAAATAAATGCTAAATTAATATTAAAAATCAAAATTAAATTCTAATTAAGGTTAATTAAAAAAATAAAAAAAAACTTGATAAAACGGAGGTATTTAATGCTTAAACGAAAAGAAACGGTAAAACGCACCGGTAAAACGGAGTCTAAGACTGAAAGTTAAGAAACAAATTAAGCCTACACTAGATTATTTATTTTTTCCTAGACACTAAATGACAAAAAGAAACTTTTATTAAAAAAAGAAAAATATTTTTTTATTAATTTTTAGGATTTTGTTATGATTTTCTCAAGATTTTATAATAATTTAAAACTAATGAAAATAGAAAACAAGACCAAAAAAATAAAGTTATACATTCAACCAACATTTGGTTGATGAACTTTCTGAAGTCCAAAATGTCTTCTATCAAATGGAACAGGCTGTGGAACAACATCGTATTGAGTCAAAAACATTTGAAGTTAAGATGAATCAAGTTTTGAACGAAAATGAACGACTCTTGGAACAAGTGATGAGCAAAGATATTGTGAACTTACTTGTTAATCCTTCCGTGGAGAATGATTCTGTGAATGTGCATGAATGTCAAAAGTGTCTCAAACTTGAGACTGAGCTTCAAACGGATTTTGTTAAAAGGGAAACTTACGATAAACTGTTCAAAAGTTTTACCATTCTTGAAAAACATTGCATCTCTTTAGAAGTTGACACTCAACTTAAACAGGAAATTTTTCAAAGGGAAAATTCTGTTTCAAATCAAAGTGTTCCAAGTTTTGATCAATTGTTTGAATTAAATGAATTGAAAGCTCAGTCCCAAGAGAAAGACACGGTAATTAAGAAGTTGAAAGAGAGAATTAAATCTCTAAGTGGAAAAATGGATAAGGATAAGATCAAACAGGACTTCGAAGAGATTAAAACCATTAATATTGAATTGGATCATAGGGTGACAAAGCTTATTGTTGAGAACGAGCATTTGAAATAGACCAACAAGTAACTTTATGACTCGATTAAACCAGTACGTATTCAATCAAAAGAATAACGCGCTAAGTTAATTAGCCAAGTCAACTTAAAGTCTGTGGAAATTTCTGATTTAAATGCAAATCTTCAGGAAAAAGCTTTGGCTAATTATCCTTTAGATCCACTCTTAGAATCTGCCTGTAAGTATACTAAACTAATTCAAGAGATGCTTTCTAAAATCAATAAAGCTTGTCTTAGTATTAACAGTTCTGGAGAACAATTAGTGGTTGTAACCCCGATGAACAAAGTCAAAAGAGTTAGATTCACTGAGCCCGTCACATCTCAGGAAGAAGCAGCAGTTCTTAGGGACTAGTCGATCATATAAAAGCTTATTATCCCTTGGATTCACTCTTAGAATCTGCCTGGTAGATATACTAAACTAATTCAGAGATGCTTACTAAAATCAGTAAAAACGGTCCTAGGTATCAACAGTTCTGGAGAACCATTACTGGCTGTGACCCCGATGATCAAAGTCAAAAGCGTTAGCTTTATGAGCCCGTAACATCCTCTAAGAAACCACAAAAATAGCCCATACCTCAAACCTAGTTATCTTACCAAACTATGTTGTCTTCTACAGGAAGTATAACAGTTTACTAGTCGTAGCGGATCACAGCCCCTCACGGCAATTCAAGAAAGATAAGATTCAGCAAACACAAAGTAGATTTGACGAATAAAGTAGAAGCCTCTAGTTTTGAAAGTTAATATAGATTTGTAAAAATTAAGATCTTTTGTTGAACCAAAAGGAACTACTCCTGTGCAGCATTCCAAGCTTAATGTGAATTATGACCTTAAATATGTTAAGTGTAATGGTTGCATGCTTTCTGATAATCATGATTTATGTGTTCTTGATTTCATCAATAATGTGAAGCTCGTGTAAATCTAGATATGTTAGAAAATTCAAAGTGAAAGTTTGGAAACCACAGAAAGGTGTTTAACAATATTGGATATATCTAGAAAACCTAACTTGGTCGGACTTCATCCCTATAGTAGGATATGCGTGCCCTTTAACTACGTATTACCATCAACTACTAAACGTGATCCCTTAGGAAATCATCTGCTGTCTAGATAAGTAAACAAATAAATCTGTCGTCACATGGATATAACTCAAGAACTAGGAAGTCTTATAAACTAGTGTTCTTGTTGAAAATGATTAGGTCTATTTAAATATGTAGTTGCTAACAATTCAGAACCCAGTCAATCCCGGGGATCCATAGTTTCCAATGTTCCATCTTCCTCTCTATAGATGCATAGTTTTTTGTTTGAGACTTATATGAATGTTTGCTTGCCTTGTTTTTAATCGAAACTATGGGTTTAAAGTCAAAGTTGTATAAATGTTTTTGGGTTTTTGTGTGGGATTGAAATGATGTGCATCCTTGCTAATTGCCTAGAATCATTTAATGAAATCTTGAACTCATTCTGTTAGTTTTTACTCGATTTAATGGATTTTATGGTATTGTGTTGCTCGTATGATGCTAAGCCTACAACCAATGTGTTCTAAATGATAAAAATATGGTTTATACAAGTCAATGTTGATTAACACCACATAATCAAAAATCATGTCTATATGAATGGTTAAGCTTTGAAATCGGAACGAGTAATTCCTTTTTTTGACGGAATGAGTAATACGTTTTGAGCACCGAACGAGAAATATCAAATGAGAACCGATCGAATGATTATATATGTGGACCGAACGAATGATTATCAATGTGAACCAAACGAGTCTAAGTCTTTAGCAACCGAACGAGTCTAAAGCCTTTAGGAACCGAACGAGTCTAAAGCCTTTAGGAACCGAACGAGTCTAAAGCCTTTAGGAACCAAATGAGTCTAAACCTTAGGAACCGAACGAGTCTAAGCCTTTAGGAACCAAACGAGTCTAAGCCTTTAGGAACCCGTAACGAGTCTAAGCCCTTAGGAACCGAAAGAGTCAACCTTTTGTGAGCCGAACAAGTAACATTGTATTGTGAACCGAACGAGTGAAAAAGCTTTAGGAACCAAACTTGTCTTGACAAAACACACTTAAAGATCAAATTTCTCCAAATAAGGTCAAATTAAAACTTCACTTAGTTCAAGTAGACATTAAAAGCTTGACAAATCCAAGGTTAACTAAAAATTCAACTTAGGTTATCAAAATTTATCTATCTAGGTTTTCAGACAAACCACATTCCTAAATTGTTAAAATAGTTGCCTGTACATAAGATTTTAGTCTATCTACGTTGTCTTGGGATCTTCAAAGTGCTAAAAGTCATAACAGGTTATAAAATGCAGTAATTATCGTGTCACATTATACAACTGCATTGACTCTTGCTTAAGTCAGAATCATGGATTTCACAAAGGCTGAACAGATGGCTTTGGATGACGCATCTTTAGTAGCTCCTGACACAAAGACTAAAGATTGGTAAATGTAATCTACGATTAAGCTCATATCTCAAGTCAAAAGAAGCAACTCTTCAAGTGGTTTATGATGTGTTGAAGCTCACTCCCTTCTACAAGGCATTTCAAGCCTCAGCTGATGTTCCAGAGATCTATATGCAAGAGTTCTGGGCTACTGCATCCGTTCATAACCGGTCAATTCGATTCAAGATGAATAACAAGAAACATATTGTCAATCTTGAGTACTTCAGAGACAATGCTTCAATATATGCCTAAAATCCGTAATCAGAGATTTGATGAACCACCCTTTGAGCAAGAAATTCTCACATTTCTCGTAAGTCTCGGACACAGTGGAGAGATAAGGAAGATTACAGATGTCAATGTCAACAAGCTACATCAACCCTGGAGATCATTTGCTGCGGTTATCAACAAGTGTCTTAGTGGTAAAAGCTCCTATGACAGTCTTCGTTTATCTCAAGCACAAATTATTTGGGGCATGTACCATAAAAAAGAATGTAGACTATGCCTTTCTTATGTGGCGAGGACTTTACTTATCAAGTAGAAGGAATAAGAATACGAGAGGTTAATGTGATGTACTACCCACGCTTCACCAAGCTTATTGTCAACTTCTTCATGTCAAAAGATCCATCAATTTCCAGGAGAACAAGATTAATGGCACTATGCCAGGGATGACCCCATGTTCACCACAATTAATGTTATCTCCAGGCATAAGGAACACAACTATACGTGCAATCTTGCTAAGGATTAACAAACGAGGATTATCGAAACTCTGAGTCCTATAAGAGTACTTATGTTATCGATTCAGGGAAGTACCTCCAAAGACAAAAGCAAGTGTTCATAAGAAGAAAGTTGATTCTGATACAACACCAAAAGAAAAGCCTCCTACAGATCCCAAAGGCAAAAGAGTCAAACAAACTGGTAAGATGACTGACTCAGGAAACCCGAAGCAACCTGCTACAGGTTTAGAGACTCTCTCCGAGATTGCTTTGACTGAAACTGAACAACTAAAGATAGCTATCAAGAGAAGTCGAATCTAAACACACACCTCACAAGCAAGTGGCTCAGGTGATAGAGTTGACATCGTGTCAAAGGTTCTTGATGAGCAAGTACACGAGAAGACAGGTACAGATGAAGGAGCTGGTGACAAACCAGAGGTTCCCGATGTAACGAACATCCATTCTCATAGTGAGGAAGAGTCTTGGACCTTTAGTAATGATGATGATGCTAACAAAGATTTAGATGCACTGATGATGATGATGATGATGATGATGCAACAGAATCAGATGATGATGGTGACAACATTACTCATCCAAAGTTGTCCACCTTCTCAACTGATGATCAAGAAGAACAAGATGACGAAGAAGAACAAGAAGAAGATGAGGAAGAGATATTTGATCAGTTGGTACGCACACCATCACTTTATCAAACAACTGATGAAAGTAAGAAACAAAAAGATGATGACAGGGTTAAAGATGGTGAAGAAGACAAAGAAAGGGGACGTGCGAATGTCATCTGGAAGGAGGTGATGTTGACATGACTGAAGATGACACTACCAAAGACACGAAAGATGCCCGTGTGACTCTCACGGCTGCTACTCCTATTGTCTAACAGCAAAGTTCATCCGTGTCAGATCTGGTTTTAAAGTTCATCTCTCTTACTACGGATGAAGGTATTGACTATATCCTGACTCCTCATACAGAATCAACTACTTTAATCAATGTACCTATTTCTGTAGCCACAGTGACTCCAGCTACCACTACAACAATCCTTCCACCTCTCTTTCCTGTCACTCAATCAAGTCAACTAAACCTGTTACACCACTAAAACAAATAATCCCTCTACATCACCGCTTCCTACCTCCCAACTTTGGCATCTGTATTCGGCTTTAATCAAAGAGTAACCGCGTTGGAATCTGATCTCTCTATGGCTTAAATAATCAATCCTTTCGATTGGCCATTTCATCTATACAGAGGATAGTTAATGAATGCCTCTGGATTGTTCTAAGATAAAGATGTAGATGTGGCTATAGGCTCAATCAAAACAAGTCTAGAGAGGAAGCTCAAGCAGAAAGTCCAAGAATTCCTCAACTCACATGATTCAACCATGCATACAACTTATCTATGGAATTAAGTAAAAAACTCAAAACATCGAAGATCAAGACTAAAGTTGAGAAGTATGTTAATGAATCGTATGGGAGCTGAGATAAGTGTTGATTTGTTCCACCAATCAACCTCAGACATCTTACGGAATTGCTTCCTCACTCTCAGAACTTGAATTAAAAAGGATTCTAGTGGATAAAATGGAGGAGAATAAATCAATTGACAGATCATATGTTCAGAAAAATCTTTACAATGCATTGGTTGAAGCCTATAACACAGACAAGGACCTCCTTTCCTCTTATGGTGATGTTCTCATTATTCCAAGAACAAGGGGTGATAAAGATAAAGATGAAGAACCCTCCGCTGGATCAAACCGAGGGACCAAGAGACAAAAAACTTGACCTCTCAACGGGAATTTATTCTCCGGCATGGTCTACTTTATGACCATGCAAAGGCTTGTGATTACTTTGCATCACAACCCGTGCTTCCGATATAACCATAAGTGTACTTATGTGTCAAAATAAGAGAAATCTTATTTTTATTGGCAAAAAGTTATCTTCATAATGAATCAGTGTTTTCAGTAATCACAAAAAGATTTTCAAAGACAATTCGACCACTCAAACAATGACAACAGCTCTTTAAATAGAAAACGGGTCATTATTTGAGGGGGAGAAAGTGTCATCTAATAATCTTTTAAAACAGTCTTTCAAAATAAGTCATGGAATAAACGGATAAAGTTTTGAATAATGACGGATAATAATTTCAAGGGGAGTTAATTTATATTAACTACAAGAGCTTTAGATGTCATTTGTTTAAATCTTTATGGACTTATTTGCAATTTGAGACTTAGTGAATTCAGGCCTTAAACTACATTTGATCAATATTGCCAACACCTCATAGTTTGTAAAAGACTTAGGAATGCTTGGAAATACTTTCATAGTTTTAAAAGCCTTGAAGTTGATTCTCACGGGATAGATCTAAGCTTATATATTCTTAAAACACGATCTCGAGTATGTGTGCGTACAAAGTTTTGCTGATTCCGAGGTGTCGAAACCAGCAAGGGGGAAGGAGTAGATGTATACTCGATAGTGTCCTTAGCCTTCTTTTGAGGTTAGCTTCTTTTGTCTTTTGAGGTTAGCTTCTTTTAATTTTAGGCCTTTTTGAATCTTTCGGGTGCACTAATTCAATCTCATAGTGGAAGATACATCTCGTCATTAGTTAGTATGCATCATTTGAGTCCCCAGGGGGAAGTGTTAGGAATATAATTATTTAAAACGTGAGAAGAGTTTTGTCTGATTCAATTAATGTTTTACCTAACCGGTCAATCTCTAAACTTATTATTAAAATGAGTACAAATATCTGATAAAAGAGGTACACATAGGTATGATGATTCCTTAAGTTAGTCAATATTCTGCAGAAAGAAATGAGTACATTTAGGACTTAGTTGACTTAGGTATTTTCATTTCGACTAAGTGGGAATAATTGTGATATCCGGGACTTAGTTGACTTTGGTGTTACAATTTATATCATCGCTATCCTGAAGAGAGAAATGCGCTCATCCGAGACTTAATTAACTTTGGTGTTGCGGTATCAAGTTCTTGAAAGGGTTAATTGTGTACTTCAGATATCTGGGCTTTATACAATTGACTGTTTGGATGCGGCTTGGAAGAAATTCTTGAATCTACTCAAGAAAGGATTGCTGGTTTAGGGGGAAGCTAAGAACTAACATCAACCAACTACATACCATCAACACAGCTCAAGTTACATATGTATCTGAATCTGTTTCTACTCAAAGTTTGAAGGCAAGACTTTTGTAACTTGGAAGAAAGTTGAAGCAATGCTAAAGAGTGCTTAGACAGGGAAAGATCAGATTGACAAACTTCTTGAAAGAAAGAAGGTTAATGAGGAGCTTAGAAAAGTTCGTTGGTGGGAGATTGTCGAAGGAGGACACTTGACTGCGACAAAAGTACCATATGGTTCTTTTATAGATTTGTTCTCATCATTGGTCAACCTCGTACATAATAATTTGTGAATCTATATAGTGTAGATAAATGGTGATTCCAAGGAGTGCTCGGAGTATAAAATTTTCAAGGAATTTCTTAGTAATTTCAAAGTTTCTTTAAACTTATTGTATTAACATTGTTTATTTCCCTCAAATATTGAGGGGGGCATTAAAATGTTCCTGATAGTTTTGTGTAACATTTTGTCCCCGAACGTTTAATCAATTGATATCCAAAATATCAAGGGATTAACATTTTGGATAAGGGAAAGAGAATGTGATTAATCTGGACTTAAATTTGTAATGGATTGTGATATATAAAATGACTAACGCACTTAAACTTTAACAATTACTCGATTTATGCGTGCACTATGTAAGGGGAGATTTTTAGTGATGTGAAAAACTTTCAAAGTGTAAATCTTTTGATTTTTTATATCAAACACTTTTGATTGAAATTTCAATGTTTTTGGAATGGATTGTGATGAAACATACCCCAAAAGATCCGACCATGTACTTAAATTTATGAAGTTATAAGGCGGTTAGGCTTAGGTATTCAAATCCCATGATCCAGCCAGAATCTGAGGGATCTACCCAGGGATATCCATTAGTTAGTGTAGAAGTCCTTAGGTATGATACAAAAGGAGAAAAAGTGAGAATCGGGAATAATGCCGACTGAGATGGAGCTAACACTGGAACAAACCCAACAAGGTGTTAGTTATGAAGTCTCGGTAAGCATTGAAGGGGTTGAAGAATGAAAAAGAAATGTAAGGATAAAGGGTGTAAAGAAAGAAGCCCTCCATACACTTAGGCAGAAACCGGGTCAATACATAATCTGTCGGAAACACTAAGTTGTTGTTACGACATTGAAGACAGTCCATGGGGAACCCAGTAAACGCTAAGCTACCCTCCCCAGCCCATCAGGCTCTCAACAGACTCTTGTTTCATTTCTCACGGAGATTACACACATTTCTATCAACTTTCTCACTCCGAGTTAGTTGATATTGAAAAGGTGGCAGTCTGCTCCAGCCTCCCGATCATTAATCAAAGTGCACTATTGAGTCTAGAGCCAAAAGAGATCATCCATAAATCTCATTAGGACACGTGTCAAAATTATGCTTGCTATCTCACACAATGTGAATAACGAGAAAATATAAAGAGTCCTACGCATTATCCTTGTGATTTTGCCAGAACATCTGAGTGATACTTAAGTATTCACAATGAAGATGGAAATCCTGCTTGAGCCAACATCAAACAAGCTCATGGTAGGTGACTTGTGCGATTCTATACGAATCAAACTTGTGACAACTGGAAAGAAATGATGGTGCGATTCTATAAGAATCAAACTTGTTCCAGGATATGAATTGACGATTGATGATGAATTTTTGAAATGATTAACACTCTCGATGTGTCACAAAACCACTTTAGCAAGTGACACGTTGATTGATTTTCAAATCGATTTTTCTATTTCAATCGGTGAGATAGTAACTCACTGGTTCACTCTTATCGTGTTGTCTGCTTTGAGACGTTTCGATAATGAGAACATGCTGAGTTTGATGAATCTAATGCAAATGTGTTAGAAAGATTCTATACTTTAGCTGGAAATCCTGTCAAGGAGATTCTTCTTAAATTGAATCTACCTGATCACAGGTCGATCCTCACGGATTCGAAGGTTACTCTAACCAAACACGGGCGAATGACAAAGCCATATTCGTCCCCCCTCTTTATTGCTAACTGTTTTAATGCAGGATACTTAAAGATGGTGGTGAAGGTACCTGATTCCAGCTGGCTCACAAGATTCATAACCACATGCTCATACCCGACCGACAAAACATAAAGACATCATGAAAGCTCAAGTACATGTTTCAAGACTTCCGCTACTCTGATACCGAACATCTTTCTCGAAGTGACGAAGTGTTAAAGTTAAAGAATTTCAAGAAAGATGCAACATTAAAGCTTTCCAAGTCAACAAATCAAGAATGGTATGAGCATGTCGGTCCAGAAGTCACAAGATCACAAGATGACAAAGTCACAAGATGACAAAACGAGATTATGCTTGGTTGATGATCTCACAGTGCTCAAGATCATATCTCCACTTACAAGTAAAGATAAAGGAACAAGCTCGAGCCTAAAGTCAAAGATTACTACAACATATTCACAAGGGAAAATCAAGAAATGAAGTTTACGAGCTGAAGACTAAAGATGTAGCATAGTATGCTAGGTTTAAAGTTTTGTAAATTGGAGTGACCTCCCTTAGGGGGAGATTGTTAGGAACAAGAAAAGTATCGGTCACTTCCAATATATACTAGTCTTAGCCCGTAGGTTAACATATGATAAGCTTAGTAAGCTAATATGGCCCAAGGCCCATGGAAGCCTTAGTAAAGCCCATGGCCGGCCTTGTATGTAGCATATATACCCTCTCCATGCCTTGGAGAGGGTGGTTGGTTGTTTCATTTCTCATTTCACACACAAAATAATATTATCATCCATTTCATATTACTTTCTCTCTCTAGAAACTTTTGGTATCAAGAGCAATTGGTATCAAGAGCAATGGCTACAATTGGTATCAAGAGCAATGGCTACACACTATTGGGTCGGGTTTATCTTTATGGTTCGTTTGGTCTAGTCATACTTTCAGATATGTCACTATTGTATTCGTGTATGTTTGATTCGTGGTTTCGTTGTTCAAGCTTATTTCGTATATCATTTTTTTACAGCTTATTTTTTAAGTTTTTATAAGCTTATTTTCGAATTTTTTGGCTTATATCAATTTCTGGGTTCATCATCTTTGTGTTGCAACAGACATAGATCCAATATTTTAGTAACAAGGACGGTTGTACGTTCTGGTCTTTTGTGAAGGTCACCGATCTAGAGTACCGATCTAAGCAACCGAACGAGTTCAACCTTGTGACACAACCGATCTAGTATCACCGAACTAGTTGTTTCTTCATCAACCGAACAAGTATCAAGCTAAAAGGAACCGAACTAGTTGATTCTTAAGGAACCGAACTAGTTGATTCTTAAGAAACCGAACTAACAAAGATTGAAGGAACCGAACTAGTAAACTTTTAAAGTGGAACCGATCTAGTCACGAGCTATATGAGCCGATCTAGTTTCTTCACAAGCAACCGATCTAGACATTTTCATGTTGGAACCGATCTAAACCCAACCGAGTCAACTCGGTAATTACCGAGTTGACTCGGGTCAACTCAACTGAGTCATGACCTATGACAGAAAGGTAGAAGGAGAACTAGACTCGAATTAAACAACAACAAACCACAACATTATTTACAACAGCCATCATTCACAACCTCAATACCACAACAAATCCATCAAGACTAAACCTAAACCCATCGTCACAAAGTCAATAACCAACGAATCCACAAAACTACCTAAATCTCTTCGTCACATATTATCATCCTCCTCTTCCAACAACATCAAGACTCAATTTTTTTAACTAAATAGAAAAGATCTCAGATTTATTTCTTTCATGTTGTGCAAAGATCAAACACGAAAGCAAAGTATCATCGTTGATCTATGTGAAGCTTAAGCTTTCTTTAATTTTCGAATATAAAGAATAGTTTATAACACTTAGGTTATAACTTTTCTTTGTTCGTTTTGGGAAACGAGAGAAACAAAACCCAATTAAAATGCTCTACCCGAGACCTTTGTTGATAAGATCTTGAAGCCTTGAAACTAATTCTTACTTTAATTGAGGTCGCTTCGTGTTGTCTCTTAAAGAAAGAATAAGAGCGAGTTGTGCTTCGAGTATAGGGGTTGTTTCATCTTCTTTGTTACTCGTGGATCAAGAAGTTGAGATGATCTATTGTTTTATTATGGAAAATGGGATGGAGTGCTGAGTTCTCATATATGATTGAAGGAGATGTGAAGAAGAGTCTGGTAACTCTTTGGGGAAAGTTTGTGGGTGGCGTATGGTTTGTGATTAGGGTTGTTATAACCTGATATTTAGGATATGATTTATTGTTGGCCTAATTCCTTTCAACCGAAATGAGTCATGGGCTGAGATTTATTAACCATGTGATTGGGCTGCAAGTCTAATACTTGGACTGAAACCTTGGGTATTCAAGTTGGGCCGTGTGATTTGGTTTTGGAAGTGGGCCGACATTTCTATCTAATTGGGCCGGGTTTATAAGTTGGTGATGGGCTGCGTTTGTTTGTTTTTGATGGGCTGAGTTTATGATAGACCCGGGTACAACTGTTCGAGAATTAAAAGTTTTGTATTAAAACTAAATTTAGCTAAATGACTCACTTGGGATGATTTCTTGCTATATTTAGTTGTTAATAGATACAATTGAGATTAAATGCTTATCGGTTGCATTCGAGGTTTAAAATGACAAAGTGACAATGTGACGATTTTTAAGAGACGAGACCAGGATCAATTTGGAAAAAGAATCATGAAACTTAAAGGCTAGATTTGGAATTAATTTTTTAAGTGACTACGGAGTTGATCGGGTATCACTTATTTGAGATTGAAGTGGTATTTTACGTTGGCGTGTTCTTATTTTATCTTGAAGTCGGGGTTGGCTGGATGCATGACTTTCAATGATAACTTGCTCGAGCTTAATTTAAGTTGAAGACTTGGTTTATCTAGTTATAGCAGTCAAGGGGTGGATGGTTGATGACCTGGTTAACTATCACTTAAAGGAGTTACGTTGTAGTACTCAGTGTCACACGCTAAGACGTTGTGGATAATCGCAAGAGGTGATGAAAGTCTCATACTTTGGGAGGGGTATGGAGTACTTAGAGATTTGCTTGGAGCACAAATTCTCTACACCGTTCTTCCAACATTAGCGCAAGCTTAAGTCACAAGAACAGGAAATTCTACTTTTGTCTCAAGTTTGGTATATTGGGTTTACTTCATCAGTGGTTACTTCAAATAGCCTACAAAACGGTTGGTAAAATGATAGCCAGAGAGAGGTTATGAGTAGAGATTTGATCAGCAATTGATTCTCACGGATTAGATCTGAGCTAATTTATTCTTCATACAAGTACTCAAGTAATGTGCAGTCTCAATGTGTTGCTGATTCGACGTTGTCGAAACAGCAAGGGGAAGGAGTAGGATTCACCCTGGAGTTTTGCCTTGAAAGCTTGACATTAGGGCATCTTTCTAGATTTTTTTTAAGTATAGGCCATGCGGAAGACATATTTGTCATAACCGCAGAGTTAATATCAGCGCTTTAAACTTGAGTGCTTTTGGGTGCATTTCTTCAGACACATGGGGGAAACAATATATTAAGAACGTTAGTATGCATTATTTGAATCTCCAAGGGGGAAACGTTATGAGAAGAATTATTCAAGCGTGAGAAGATACATTGCTGATCCAGATAACGCTTACCCCAAGTCCGGATTAATCACTAAGCTTATTCTCTAAAGGAGCTAGTAATATTTGATGTGGTTTATGCCTACCAAATTCCGCAGTGCACTTAATTTCTAAGCCTGGTAGAAGGCTTTGAATTTGCTCAAGAGAGGTATTGACTAGTTTGGGGGGAAGCTTTGAAGATTCCTAAATTAAGAATATATGCGGGTATGGAATTAGGGGGAAGCTGATTCATTGCTAGTTTGGGGGGAAGCTTTGAAAGCTTCTAAATGAAGAATATGTGGCATGAATTAGGGGGAAGCTGATTAAGAAGCTTCTCCTTAACCTGAAGTGTATGAGTTACTTAGTTCGTGCCTATTACAGTATTTCTCCTACAAGGTACTATAAAGATGATTCATGTTGGAGTGCAGACTTGAAGTCAAAGACCACAAAAGACATCATCGTATGAGCTTCATGGAAGTTCTTGTTTTTAATCTTTGTACTTGTTAGGAAAATATTGTAAGTAATTCTGTATATCGTCCCATGGGGGAAGATTGTTAGGAATTCACTTACGTTGACTGACATTTACAGATTTTCCTTGTTTTACATATCACCACACACGGGACCTAGTATAGACAACTAGGTTTCTTATGTAATGTGTGGGGTATAAATACCCTCTATGGTATCATAGAGTGGTGGTCTTTTGTATCTTTCATTTTTATACATCTTATTTTACATTTAACTTTCTCTCTCTACTCTCTCTCACTAAAATGGCTATCATGTGGTTTAACTCACCAAGACCACCGGATCATAGTTTTCATGTTTCTTATAAAGCCATTAAAAGTGAAATAGATTCTATTTTAGCTCGTGGATTTACTTTCGGGTTGTAAACCACTAGGCTATACTTGGATCTTCAAAAAGAAGAGGAAAGCCGATGGCACCATTGACAAGTATAAAGCAAGACTAGTAATCAAAGGATTTAGACAACGCGAAGGTCTAGATTACTTTGATACTTATTCGCTTGTTACGTGAATAACCTCGATTAGAATGATTGAATTATGGAAGATATTCAACTTCTATCAATTGATAGAGTAATGTAAATACAGATTCTTGTATGTATAAGAATCTAGATCCACTAGAGCGGATGTATTTACGCTAAGTGGGAAGCTATGTCTTAGAAATCTTGAAAGTGTTATAGCTAAATCTATGATGAAATCTGAATTTATCATTTTAGATAAATTTATAGAATATGCGGGATATTTACATTAATTCGTAAATGACATACCAACATGGCGTAAACCGGTAACGACCATGTTTATAAAGTGTGATAGTCAATTGAATTTGGACAGGTGTCATTATCACAATTTGTTAAAATGGTAAGTCGAGAACAAATTCATCATAGACGGTTGATTGGTGCGACAACTACTCTCAAAATAAAGTATATCACGATTGGATACGTAAAAGTTCAATGGTAACATCGCGGATCCGCTTACGAAAGGCTTAAGCAGAGAGTTAGTTAGTGAGTCGCCTAAAGGAATGTGACTAAAGCCCTTAAAGGAATGAGTTTATATGAAGGAAAACCTAACCCAGTTGATTGGAGATCCTAAGATCAGGGTTCAATGGGACAACCTAATCATAGAAATGTAGGGGAAGTCACGTCAATATGGGGTGTTACTTAAAATTGTACATCCTAGGTCCATTCTATAACAAATATGACTTGTTAAGAGGTTAAACATATGGCTTTAATAATTCAGGATGAAATCATAATGCATGATGATTCAAGATGAAATTGCAAAACATATGTTTTTAATGATTCAAAGATGAAATCACCTATGTGAGAGAGAAGTGGGGTCACTTTGAAGGGAATTGTGGGTGTGGCGCACAATCTAGCGCTCTTGCAGAACCAGGCTAGTGTTCATGAGCCATATATGAGCACGACTAATATGACAAGGTCAAGGGAGAGTCTTGTAGGATGTGTCTTGTCGTATACGTAAACCAGAATGGTTGTGTTCAAGGACTTACGGTCTACCCAGATCTAGAAGACTAAGTGCATCTCACAAAGGAAGGTTCAAAGGGTCACACCTACTTATCATATGCAGGACTCAACCGCAGAAATTTCGCCAAAACTTTCGTGTGTTTTCGACCGATTTCCATTCATGGCATGTAAGTAGAAATACATGAATGAAATCTTGTCAATAAAAAATCTTAGACTCCGGGTGCACTCAAGTAAGCTATGCATTAATTCACTGAGAAAAACATGCTTAAAAGGATCAACATAAAGTTGGTGAGTTCATACGTTTTTGTAAGTATAAATGTTAAACCAAAGTTCTGTAAAGCGTGAGTGACCGTTTCAATCCTTGAATGTTCTTCCAAAATGTATGTATGATTTTCAGAAATCAAAGAGTTGTAAAATATACATGACCGTTTCAATCCCCAAATAGTCACAAAATGTACGTATGAAAATTAGACCGCAATTGTCCAAAGTATGTATTGCCACTTTATTCAAAGCAACGTTATATTCTTGTGTATAACACAAACGATTACACTTACCCTAAGTTTCATGACCTGATGCTCTATGTTCCCATGTAGGTGTCCCTCCAAGAAAACCGTGGTAGTAATTTTGGGGGGGGTGGGGGAAAACCATATGTACCCATCACAGGTGTCCCCTCTAAGAACACCCGGGCAGAAATGAATATGTACCCCTCACAGGTGTCCCCTCCAAGAACACAGGGCAGTAATGAATATGTGCCCCTCGCAGGTGTCCCCTCCAAGAACATCAGGCAGTAATGAATATGTGCCCCTCTCAGGTGTCCCCTCCAAGAACACCGGGCAATAATGAATATGTTCCCCTCGCAGGTGTCCCCTCCAAGAACACCGAGCAGTAATGAATATGTTTCCCTCGCAGGTGTCCCCTCCAAGAACACCAGACAGTAATGAATATGTGCCCCTCGCAGGTGTCCCTTCCAAGAACACCCGGGCATTTACTTGTAGTTATCAGTTCAATCCGCTTAACATAATCATTTCAAAAGTAAAGTATGTATTTGAGACCAAAAATAAAGTCAAATAATGTATCCCATAGCGAACTATGTAAATGAATATGCAAACCAATTTGTAAACGATCACGTAACAAGCATAAGTCAATCATGTGAATGAATTTTCAAACAAGCATGTTCTCACCCCAAAAATATATGTAAAACCAGTAAAACATGGGGCTATAAACTCACCTTGAGTGTAGATGAAACATAGCGCGCAAGTAGCCGAGAAATTAATCTACATGAATTTGGATACAAGTATTATTTGACAGCGTGGCTAATTACTATACTTATTTATGTATTTACAAGAATTAGCACCTTACGTTTATTTGTTACATGTTTATTTATGTGCCCAGATTTCATAGTCACTAACTTTAACAAGATTAGGGTGTAAGTTTGCCAACTAGTTAAACTTCAAGGTCAATAGTAACATTTTATAAAATCTTGAAGGGTTGCTTCAAAAATAACTTAAATGATCACATCCTTTACATACACATTCACGTGGTGTGCATGAATATGCATAGTACTATCTTGTCCTTAACATTTTATCAATTTTATTGTCATGCTTCTTGTTCGAGTACCATAACCCAAAATCCAAAACCTTGAACCATGCTATTCAAGGCAACATCAATATTACTAATTTACTAGCACACACACATTATTATTCTTTTCGAATCCAAAATAATTTACGTACTAGTCAAGAAACAAACTAACAGTACAAACCCCTTCTATCTAGCAATCTAGGTGTGATATAGGCCCAAATTTCTTGGGCTTCAGAAATACTGTGTAACCGTTTATTAGGGTTAGCAGAAAAACCGAAAAAACCGAATAACTCGAAAGCCGAAACCGAACCGAACCAAAAACAATCATACCGAACAAATAACCGAACTAAATTTGTCAAAACCGAACCGAACTAAAAATTTGGTTTTCGGGTTGGATATGAGTTTGGCAATATGAACCGAAAACCGAATTTATATAAATATATATATATTTATATATATAAAAAACCATTAAAATTTTATCATAATATAAAAAAACACGTTTTATGCTTGAAATAATTTTTTTGCTAAATATCTATGTAATTTTTTTTAAATAAATTGTTTAATTCGGGTTATTCGGGTCAACCCAAAAACCGAACCAAATTCAAATTCGGTTTTCGGTTCGGTTCAGTTAAATTCTAGTTCGATTCAATTCGATTTTTAATTTAACCCAAAAAAAATTAACTGAACAATCCGATAACCGAACCGATCAACACCCTTAGTTTATAATGGGGTTGCAAAAACTTTTCCATTGAGTGCAGTTAGGTTATTGGGGTATTCGGTTTATTGGGTTTGGTTAAAATAGATTATCGGGTAAAAATCAAATGTACGTGATTTATATTTTTTTAAATTAATTATACAGTCTTTCTAGCGAATAAATAATTCGAAAGTATTATATATATATATATATATATATATATATATATATATTAGGAAAGAGTTTTAATGACTTTTTATATATAAAAAATATATATTTATTTAAATTCGGTTTTTTCTTCGGGTTTGTTTACATTTTGCCAAAACTACATTCAAACCAAAAACTGAATATTTAATTTGGTTCGGTTCAATTTTGATGAATTCTTTTCAGTTTTATTCAAGTAGGTTTCAGTTTTCAGTTCATCACTTTACACCTGGTTTTATTTGGTTCGATTCTATTCGGTTCATCGCTTTACGCCTGGTTGGGCTTGTATCAAACTCTAGACCTTGAGGTCTGCATCACCTTACGCCGTGAGGCCTCGGTATGTTTATCCTAATCACTTTTTACAGGGTGAAGGGGACACGACCATTGTTTAATATGGTTGTAACCACCGTCTCTCATCCAGTGAAGAAAATTAAAGTTTATGACAGTTATTAATACGCGTGCCCACGTTCTTTGATGTGGTTTGACAATATTAGGGTTTTGTTCCCCATCTGCATTTCTTGGAATGACAGGGCTCGTGAAAAAAAAATTCAAATGATCCCACCCTCAAACTGATGTTGAACGTGGTTTTAGTATTTATCATCTACGTTGTTTAACATATTTTTAGGAAAAAAGTTGATCCAAGGATTATCAAGTCCTTTTTAAATTTAATGATCAGCCACAAATTTGGTGTAATTTCTATCAAGTAGGTGTACTAATCCAGTTTAATTCCTCTTTATATTCAATGTATAGCCACAATTTAGATGTATTTTATGTTAAGTGGATGTTATCTTTATTGTACAAATGCATTTTTTATTGTTTATTTTTATTTGTGCGACAAATTTAATTAATAAATCTTATTTTCATCATAATTACTTTTTATTGTTCACGTGTTTTATGTTTAACGATGTGTCGTTTCGATACACCAACTTGGCGGCAAAACCGGTCAACTATCATTTCGGTAACGACGTTTCGTTAACTCCATGCCAGTATATAACCAACAAATTGTCATTCTCACTTTTAAAGATTATCATCATAAATGTGTTAAATGTATTATTTGATATGGTCATTCGGGCTTTATTATCTTATGGGCCTAACCCACTTCTAGAACAATCCTAAGACATTATATATTGTAATCCTGTGTTAATCAATGAAGGCAAGCAAATCAATTATTCCAATATGGTAATCAGAGCCATCTAATTTTTCTCCTAAAATCTCGATCCTCTCCTTATTTCTCTCATCTCCCCCTCTTATCTATCTCGTATCAGCCTTAAAAAAAAGAGTACGGCAGAATCACAAGGAAGAAGAAAGCTAAATTCATCAATCATCATCAGATACATGTATATTATATTCTTTTCTATTCTTTTTTGTCACGTGTGAAGAGCAGAAGAAAGTTGAATTCATCAAATCATCATCACATACATACATATCATATTCTTTCTATTCCTAATTGGTCTTTGTGAAGACCAGACAAAGAAACGAAAAAGAAGGCTGCTTAATTGCTTTCTGTTGGTTGTTTCGAAAAAAAACATATTATTTTGTTTTATCTTGGGTGTAGCAACATGTTAAATACACCAGCGCATCGTTCTGCGTTTTTAACTCATAGTCCTTCGTTTAGGCGCGGTATTTTAGGCGCGGCTCCGTGTGTGCTTCCAAGTGCCTTTAGTACTATGACTACTCGAGATCCCACATGGAATATGGACACAGGTGCTTCTTCTCATCTTAATTCACATTCAAGTAATTTAAGTACCGTTTATAATAAATGTTTATATCCATCAGTTTGTGTTGGTGATGGGAAATCTATACCTGTCACCAATACCGGTCATAGCATCTTACCTACTCTTAATCGTCCTTTGTATTTACATAATGTTCTTGTCACCCCTAACATAATAAAAAATCTTATTTATGTTCGCCAATTCACTAGAGACAACAATTGTACTGTTGAATTCGATGCATTTGGTTTCTCAGTGAAGGATTTCTTGACCCGTCATATCCTTCTCAGATGTGATAGCTCAGGAGATCTCTATCCTGTCACCCAACCTTCTCTTACTCCTCATGCTTTGCTGTCTGTCAGTACCACTACGTGGCACCAACGCCTCGGGCATCCCGGGGAAGAGGTGCTTCGTTCTCTTGTTTCTCGCCAATTTATTTCTTGTAATAAAGATAAATCCCCACATGTTTGTCACGCATGCCAGCTTGGAAAACATGTGCGACTTCCGTTTTCTAGTTCTAATTCTATTGTTTCTCGTTCTTTTGAGATTGTTCATTCTGACATTTGGACTTCTCCTATTGTTAGTTCTGGTGGTTTTAAGTATTATGTGTTATTTCTTGATCATTACTCGCATTATTTGTGGATTTATCCTTTGCGCGCTAAATCTGAAATGTTTCAAAAATTCTTACATTTTCGGTCATATGTGAATAATCAATTTAAAAGTGATATTTCAGCTTTTCAATGTGATCATGGGGGTGAGTTTGACAACAACAACTTACTAAATTTGTTCTCCCAAAATGGCATTCAAATGCGGTTCTCGTGCCCCAAAACCTCTCAACAAAATGGGAAATCAGAACGGATGATCCGAACCATTAACAATGTTATCCGCACCCTTCTTTTTCAAGCCCACCTTCCTCCATCATTTTGGGTCGAGGCTCTACATATGGCTGCGTATTTACTAAACATTCTTCCCTCATCTGCCATCCAAAATGACATACCATGTACTAAGTTATTCAACAAACAACCTGATTATTCTCGCCTACGCATTTTTGGTTGTCTTTGTTATCCACACCTTTATTCACCACACAAGCTTGCACCTCAGGCCACTCCTTGTATCTTTTTAGGGTATCTGTAACACCCCCAAATTGGGTCGCAGCGGAATAAGGATATCCGGGGCGTGTTACTTCTCAGATCAATAACACAAAATGTATATAGAACGACCAAAAAGTCGTTTAAAAACTGATACATTGGATTTAACAAATATTTGTTACATAAGCCGAAGCTTCACTTGTCCACTTGTTCAAAATACAAAGATTTCTAGCCCATAACAGTTATACAAAATGTAATGCGACAAAATCTTTAATGCATGATATCCACATCAAAACCACCAATGTATCACTTCAGGCCTCGTTCCCCAACGACAAAAGGCGTCAGATTATGACAACTCTGACCCCGACCCACAACTACAAAATGTTTCTCCTTCAGCAGATACAACTGTTCCATCACAACAAGAGTTGGATCTTCTATTTGGTCCTTTGTACGATGAATTTTTCAATGCGGGTACTTCACGTGTCAACAAGTCTTCTTCTCCCACCGACAATTCTGCTCAACAAGACACACTACCTTCAACGAATATTCACCCTACAACAGAACCATCAACTCCAACACATGTCAATGCTGAAGAAAACAACAATGATCAAGCAGAATTTACCAATCCTTTCTGTACACCGGTACAAGAAGTTGCTGAGTCTTCCTCACGCAATATTGGTAATTCAAATATGCATACCTTTAATCAACCTCAAGATTCCGAATACCGATGGACAAAAGATCACCCGTTAACTCAAGTTCGTGGAAATCCATCCAAGCCAGTGCAAACAAGACGACAACTTGCAACCGATCCTGAAATGTGTATGTTCGCACTCACCGTGAGTACAGCTGAACCGAAAAACATTAAGGAAGCAATGGCTGATTCTGCATGGATAGAAGCAATGCAGGAAGAGCTTCATCAGTTTGACAGACTCCAAGTCTGGGAACTCGTTGACAAACCCTTTGGCAAGAACGTAATCAAGCTAAAGTGGTTATGGAAGAACAAAAAGGATGAAGACCAAACTGTAATTCGCAATAAAGCACGACTTGTAGCTAAAGGTTATGCTCAGGAAGAGGGTATTGATTTCGAAGAATCATTTGCTCCAGTTGCTCGCTTGGAAGCTGTTCGGATTTTCATCGCATATGCTGCACACAAGTCTTTTCTAATTTATCAGATGGACGTGAAAACGGCATTTCTTAATGGTCCACTGAAGGAGGAGGTTTATGTTGCACAACCAGACGGGTTCGTTGATCCTGATCATCCAGACAAAGTTTACCGACTAAGGAAAGCTCTATATGGATTGAAACAAGCTCCGAGAGCCTGGTATGATGAACTCTCAAATTTCCTGATATCCAAAGGTTTTACTAAAGGTACCATTGACCCGACTCTATTCACGATAAGATACGGGGAGGACATTCTACTTGTGTAAATTTACGTCGACGACATTATTTTCGGGTCTACAAACCCTAAATTTTCAAAACGATTTGAAAAATTAATGCATAGTAGATTTGAGATGTTTTTAATAGGGGAAATGAAATTCTTTTTAGGACTTCAGATCCACCAATCCCCACGCGGTATCTTCATCAATCAGGCCAAGCAAATCAAGCCAAAGATACTTTAGAGTTCTTTAATAAAACATAGTATGAAAAAGGACAAAGCATTGATTCACCTATGGTATGAAACTAAATTAGATGCAGACTTAAGTGGTGAACCCGTAAACCAAACTGACTTTCCGTAGTAAAATTGGGTCACTCATGTATCTGACATCTAGTAGACCAATATAGTGCAAGCAGTATGTTATTGTGCAAGATATCAAGCAAGACCGACTGAAAAACACCTCAAAGAGGTTAAAAGGATCTTTTGATACTTAAGGGGTACCATTAACATGGGACTCTGGTATCCAAAGGATTTTGGCTTTGAACTAATAGCTTTTTCAGATGCCGACCATGCCGGATGCATTGATACTCGCAAAAGCACTTCTGTAGGAATACAATTCCTAGGTGATAAGTTAGTCAGCTGGATGCCAAAGAAGCAGGACTGTACTGCAATGTCATCATCAGAGGCTGAGTACGTGGCGTTATCTACAAGTTGTGCTTAAGTAATGTGGATGAGGACACAGCTTAAGGATTATGGCTTCAACTATAACAAAATACCATTGTATTGCGACTCTCAGTCAGCCATAGCAATCTCATGCAACCCCGTGCAGCACTCCCGTACCAAGCATATCCATACTCGTTATCATTTCATCAAGGAACAGATTGAAAATGGTATAATTGAATTGTACTTTGTCAGAACAAAATACCAATTAGCTGATATGTTTACTAAAGCCTTATCCAAAGATAGGTTTCAGTATCTTGTCAGGCGAATTGGTATGAGATGTTTGACTCCAGCAGAACTCGAGGTTCTAACAAATGAATCTGCTTGATACTTCATTAAACAACGACATGTATATATTTTTGAAAAAAGAAAAATACAAAATATAAAATTTCAAAAATAAAAATACAAAATCAAAAAATAAGAAAATGTTTCACAAAATATTCCTTCTCGACATGTCTCTTTGAATTGAATACATTACGTACCTAGAAAAATTGATTTAATCTCGACACGGGACGTAGTAAATGAAGTTCGACAATAATTCAAATGCTTTCAAACATGTCACTTCTAATTTCTTTCTGTCTTGTAATTGCTCTCCGATCGCCAACTCAGACCCGAAATGTGACAAAGGAGATTGTACGCATAAGTGCGCTTATCCCTTACGATAGAAGAGAATCTTCTAACATATTAGTTTTTTCAAAAAGTTGTAACAACAATTTTTTTCAAGAATTTTCTTAAGTGAAGATTCAAAATCTTTCAAAATTTTGTGGTTCAACACCCCATCCCACATTATTTTTTTTTTTTTTTTTTTTTTTTTGATTTTTTTATTTTTTTTTTATGACGATAATTATCACAATTTTAACATTTTAAATGAGTTAATGTTTGAGGGAGAGTTATTCAAAAACAATGTTTTTAATGATTGTTGTGTATACGATCATAACATGACAATTCTTATGTATTGCACCACATTAATAAAAAGTCTTAATAACATCTAAAAAATAATAAGACTAATAAAAAGATTGGCTGTTATAAGATGAATATGTGTTTAGCACAATTTTTCAATAATTCTTAAGAATGACAATTTTAAAATCCTTTCAAAATATGAGTTCTCAACAATGCTAACCCTCAATTTTATATTCATTTTACAACTTGGTATCACCTTTTTTGGTGTCAAACATATGTAAAATCGAGGGGGATCAATTTTAGTTTCACATAACTCATGTGAGGGGGAGCAAGTTTATGTTCCATGTAATTCATGCTAAGTAAAAGATTTCCCCATGGTATTTCAAGACAAATTTTAATCACAAAGTATTTCAAAAACTAAGTGAATTAGTATTTAAAATAAGGGGAGAAATGTATTTAAAATGTGATCTTGAAAATAATAAGTGATCTTATCGACTCAAAGTGCTTCATACTCTTAGAAAAATAATAACATCTTATTTCACGACGATTCTGAAGTCATAAGGTGGTAAGGTTAGGTATTTGTCCTATGATCCAACCAGAACCGGAGGGATCTACCCAAGGACACTCCATAGTTAGAAATAGCAGTCCTTAGGTATGATTGGAGATGAATGTGTATAAGGGAAGAATGCCGACTAAGATTGAGCTAACACTGGAACAATCACAACAAGGTGTTAGTAATGACGTCTTGGTAAGCATTGAAGGGGTTGAAAAATTAAAAAGAAATGTATGGATAAAGGGTGAAAAGAAAGAAGCCCTCCACACACTTTAGGCATAAACCAGGTCAATACATAATCTATCGGTTTTCACAAAGATGAATTCTGATATTGAAGAATGACATCATAGACCCAGTGATGCACTACACAACCCTTCCCAGCCATTCAAGTTTCTCTCAAAAGATACTTGTCTCATTTGTCACAAAGATACACACGAATTCTATTGACTTTCTTACTCTAAGTTAGTTGATATTGAGTAGGTGGCAGTCTACTCCAGCCTTCGATTACTAAAACCAAAACGCACTAATCGAGTCTACAGCCAAGAGATCAATAAAATAAATCTTATTAGGACACATTCCATTACAAACACTTGTTGAACATCATCATGTTCACAAGCTGTTAACAAGAGTCCTATGCATTATCCTTGTGATTTTGCCAGAACATCTGAGTGATACTTAAGTATTTACAGTGAAGATGGATATCCTGCTTGAGCCAACATCAAACAAGCTCTTGGTAGGTAACTTGCGAGATTCTATATGAATCAAGCTTGTGTCAACTGGATATCAATTTGGTCTAGTAAATGAATTGATGACTCAATCAAAAAGATAGTAACTATCTGATTCACTCATATCTTGTTGTATGCTTTGAGACGTTTCGGTATTGAGAACAAGCAAGTACAATGAATATAATGCATCTGCACTAGAGGATCTAACACTTTGAGCTGGAAACCCTGTCAAGGAGGTTCTTCTAAATTAAACCTACCTGATCATAGGTACAGTATTTATACTGTTAAACGGTCCTCATGGAACCGGAGGTTAATGCAATCGAATCTCGACGAATGACAAAGCCATGTTCATCCATATCTCCTGTTAATCATTACCTTTAAAATGCAGGTACAAACGACGGTGTTGCAGCCTCATTCTAGCAGAGTCGAATTCACTACCACATGCTCATGCTTAAACTACAAAGACATACTATAAGCATCAAGATTCAAGAATCAAGAAAGCTCAAGAATTAAAGACAAAGACTTCCGCAAACTCTGATATTAAATATAACTCCTCAAAAACCAAGCTTCGGGGGAGATTATTAGAGAGCTTTCAAGAAGATGAATAGTATGAGCATGTTGGTCAAGACACAAGATCGCAAGGTGGCAAATACGATCAAGAAAAACAAGGAAAAGATTTAGAGATCTCTAAATCAAAGACAAAGTCAAAAGACAGTGACAAAGGCTCAAGATCAAAGATCACACAGCATGAAGGAACAAGACTACAACATAATAAAGACCAAAGATTCAAGAACTCAACGACAAGGCAATCTCAATAAGTCCAAGGAAGCAAGATTTAAGATCTTAGCTTAGGAATTCCAAGACCACACATTAGGGGAGATTGTTAGCCTCAAATATGTTTATGAACGTGGAAGCTCAAAATCTGTAGGATACCTCCTTAAGGAAACCTCACTTCGGGGGAGATTGTTAGCCTCAAAATATTAAGTCGAACAAGGAAGCTCAGCTACAAATCATAGAATCACGGTCTTTATTTATTAAATGTTGTAATAGGCTAGTTACAGGTATCATGCTCGTTATTTAATCTAATATTGTATGCGTTGTGGGCTTAAGCCCAAGTTATCTCGAGCCCGGCCTAAGACATTAAACCACATGGCCCAAAGATAGCCTTAAGAGGTCGGTCCATGTATGTGGTATAAATACCCCTCTCTAAGGATGGAGAGGGTGTTCGTTCTCATTTGTTTTTCACACACTTGCTAGAATTAACCATCTCTTTTTCTTTCTTTATTTATCTCTTTAAACTTCTCTTTACAATTCTCCTCATTGTCTTTTATCTTATTTCTTGGTTCAATCATGGTGCAGTGAAAGTGGTTCCAAGTTCCTACAAACTAGAAGCCAGATATGAAAAGTGTCTTTTCGTCGGTTATCCAGAAGAGTCATTTGGATATTTGTTTTACAAACCTAAGGATAATGTGGTATTTGTAGCTCGAAGAGAAGTGTTCCTTGAGAGAGAAATGATATCTAAGGAGGATAGTGGGAGTAAGATAGCCCTTAAAGAAATTCAAGGGTCTGCCGATGAAGAACCTTTAGTGAACATTAACACTCAACCAGGGGTGGTAACACTTATTAAATCCTGATGATATATCCTTACCCATTCGCAAAAAAAGTGTTAGAGTCAGCAAGCCTCCTCATTTCTACTATAGTTTCCATATTGAAAAGGACAACATTAGTAATAGTACATTAAGTGAATTGGATGAGCCTGCTAACTACAAGGAAGCGATGGCAAGCCTTGAGGCTGCTAAGTGGAAGGAAGCTATGAAAAGCAAGATTCAGTCTATGTATGAAAACCAAGTTTAGAATTTGGTTGACACTATACCCGGTCTTATGATGGTGGGATGTAAGTAGATCTTCAAGAAGAAGACAAAGATGGATTGGAAAGTACACACTTATAAAACTAGGTTGGTAGCGAAGGGTTATACTCAAACCCATAGGATTGATTATGAGGAAACCTTCTCACCAGTAGCTAAAATAAATTCAATTACGATAATGCTTGCCATAGCTGCGTTTCATGATTATGAAATATGGCAGATGGATATCAAGACCGCTTTCCTTAATGGAAATCTGACAGAGGATGTGTTTATGGCATAACTAGAAGGTTTTGAAAATGCAAAGTATCCTAAAAGAGTGTGTGATCTGCTGTTGTGTATGGTCAATTATTTGATTATCAAGTTTTAAATTTATATTTAGCCGACAAACCTAAAACAACACTTTAACGAGCAGTGTACCCGGTCAAGATGGAAGTTCACGGTAAGTAGGAAGTCGAACACTAAGAGTGGAACATTAATCCTACATTCTATTAGTATTTTAATTAGTCTATTACTGGTTAAACCTATGCTATGTACGTTGTCTAATGATACGAGGGTTTTCAGCCTGAGAGACTGGCACAGGTTTAGTGGAAACAAATACCAATTCAATACACAATAAACACAAAAGAAGAAGATTAAAAGATAGAGATAGAAAACTGTATTAGCCATATTAAATCCGGTTTAATGCAGGTTTGTTTGTTTGAGTGCAATGATTTACTTATCTTGAAGCGGCATATAATTCTTAAGACTTAGGCGAGACATCATCCTAAGACCTAGACACGATTAATCCTGTCACAATTAATGCATCCGCGTAAAGCATCATTTAGTTTAATTATAATCTATCTTAGAGAATTAAAGCAGTGGTGATCCTGTTAAAACCCTAGCCCAACAGGACTTTACCCACTTATTGTTTGACGGTGTTTTATATACTGGTAGTCCACTATTCCAATCTTTATCAGTTAATTAAGATCATGATTCCTGAAACATAAACGGGTCACCTACCAGTCCAACTAAGCTCATAATCAAAAGACAAAGACAGAACATTATTTGTGATCCTATTGGTCTAGTAATATGAAACACGATATGGAGAGCTATCCCGGTATCTAGATTACTTGGTCCGTATCACTAGATCCAGTTGAATGATAGGTCGCATATTCAAACACATAAACAAGTATGAGGTGATAAACATAATTAAACAATCAACGATAAATTAAGAAATCGATTTTAAAACAAACCAAACATTAAACTTTCATTAAGATGGCTAATACCCGAGGGTATTAGCCCACAACCATTGTAATTACACAAGCGTAATCAAACAATTACAATTGAAAATCAAACGATTAGGAGTAAAATTTACATGATTGTTTCTATGGATTCGTGATCAATGCTTGACCTTGGTGGCTGATCTTCTCTTCTAAAATTCGTCTTTAGTGAGTATGGTATAAAGAATATGAATGGCCTCACCGAAAAACTCTGTTTTTGCGCTCTGTATTTATAGTGTCTAAGAAAAAGACTCGATACGCCGTATCAGGGGCATGGTTGATACGGCGTTATTGGGCTTGGTTCCTTGGAGTGTAAGCTTCGTTCATAATAAAATCTCTGATTAATCATTCCTAATTTACTTGATTACTGTATCTTTGATCGTTATCTTCATTGGATACGGCGTACTGTAGACAGAGTGAATACACCTTATTGGGATTGGTAACGTTGTTTTCTTGTGAAGGTCTTTGGCGCATGATACCCGTATCTTTTAGTTGGTACGGTGTATTAGTGAAAATTTCAGCAATCTTCAAATAATCTTTCATTTTAGTTCCAATTATGCGCCTTTTTAGCTGTCTTTACAACACTCTGAATTACTGCATTATCAACTTTGAAAGCAATTCTAGTACCAAATAATGCAATAATTATATAAAAGTGGGCAAAACAGATAGGATAAATGATATAATAAAGTGACATTATTTGATGTCATCAAAATATCCCCACTTGAAATGTACTTGTCTCAGTAGACTTAGAAATAAGTTTCAGTTTATGAATAATATGTCCGAACACCGAAACGTTGATGATTTTTCGTTTAACATCGTTTTGGTTCTAATCACCTGTACATAACCAGCTCCTACGAAATATGAAATGATAACACTCAGATCCTAAACTAATCTAGGGTGGGCACATTTAATTAGTACGCTAAATTGCCTTTCGGTCGTGTTTAGTTTCGTTTATCATAGGCGTGGCAAAGAAGGATCCACATCTCCACCACTAAAGCTAAAGGAAGAAACAAGTCAAAAGCTAATTAGGTTAAGAGGCTTACGCTTAATCATTCAACAAATATTTCACCTATAAGTACCACAACAACAAGGCAGTTGTTCATAATACGACGGCCGTAACGACGGAATAGACATATTCAATTCGAACATATCTCTGTTCGTGTTAACCAGCGGTTAGGATTGAAGAGATATTATAGGGTAGGGAGCTTCTAACTTTCACTTGAAAGTTCGTCATCCAAACAAGGCTCAGCTAAGCATGCATACATGGCCGCACGACGAAATAGCATTGCCATGCTCGAAGAAGTCCTCGTTCGCGTAGACTCTAAAAGTTAGTGGCTAGGGATAAGGGAAGTAAAATGGGTGTTAAGTAAAATTCATGAAACAAATAGATTAAGCCAACAAATAAGGTACAATTTCTAGTAACTTTCCCCTGACCGTTCCATGACAAAGGGACATCAGAATCTATAGACAAACGCCTCGATACAAAAATGGAAATAGACAACCTAAGGTTTGGTCGTTCCATGACAGTCAAATTCCTTACATCTCGCTCTTACATAATTTTACATAAGTGGTGATATCGGCCACTTTTTACAAGACTCTACATCGTTGATTTTTGTAACGTATCAACGAATAATCGATCCTTCTAAGCGATTCCTTCAGTATAAACTTCTTTTTAAACGATATTTTTCTTCTTCCTCTTTTTTTTCAACAATACATCATAAATCTCAGTTTGGGTTTCACCCGTCTTTCAATATCCTAATTCATCTGGTTAATCTTTTCCATGTAAACTTCTTCTGTCGGACATGATCTTAATCGCGAAAGTAGCGAAAAAACTGCGAGCTACATATTTTTTCCCTTTGGCATTGTGCAATTTCTCGACCATTACAGAGATAGAAAAATTTCACTTTGACACAAGGATTATACAAGATTTTACACGAAAGCAAATAGCAACATGGGTTAAAATAGGTTAATTACCCCGGTAAGCTAAGGCACAAAGGTGTAATGAAACATATAATATGGTGTTAGAATAAGAAAGGATTGGTCAACAGTGTTCTAGGGATTTTACTCTAAATGAGAGTAATCAAGGGTTACACAAGAGTTTTAATCTAACAGTCGTGGATAGTTAATTTTAAGACATGTAGGATATTTGGTTACTAGAAATTTATCTGTTGAAACATGTTCTTTCCATCTATATACATTGTAAGTCATGGCAGTCATAGGTGATATACCAGCCTAAGGTCTTAAAGTTCACACATCACCGGCACACCTTTTAAATTTTATGGAATTTTAGTAGACAGTTGGAAACGGGATAGGCTTAATTCTCACAATATGTATCAAGGGTTATAGTGCGCTAGGTAATGTAACTAGTGATTTTTACAAAATTCATGCTAAAAGTTTTTTGAATTTTGGCCATTTTTAAGCACTTTGCATGTTATTTTGTAAAAAAGAAGATAAATACGTTCTAATTCTCCATCCCCCCACTTAAATTATACAACGTCCTTGTTGTATAGATAAAATAAATAATAAGGAAGAATAGAATTAGAACGAAAAACTCCCTGATGTTTTGCTCGTGATAATTCTCCAAGATGAGTCCTTGAGCAAAAAGTGTGTTGACTAGGGCTTCAGCATGCCCGGATAAGTTCAACACATGTCTTTTTCAGCATATACCATATCATAGTTTCAGCAAGGTCCTGTATAAAAGATTAGAAGACAAGTGCAAATTCTATCTCGCTATAATGGTACAAGAAAACAATTAAACACACAACTGTACAGGGATCAATACGCCGTATCCCAAACCCTAGGATACGCCGTATTGTTCCTGTAGAAACAATTAAATTACTGGAAATTAAATATTAAGTTTTAAAAACTGATAACGTCCAGACAGCTCTATACGCCGTATCCAGAGGGGTTCGATACGCCGTATAGAGTGTCTGGGAAGACAGACTCGTGCAACAAATAATTAAAATGCGACAAACAATTAAAATGACCGGGTTGTCTCCCGGAAAGCATTTTGTTATCGTATGGCGTGGTCTTTAAGTTCGACCTTTTTCCTTTCCTTCTCTTTATTCATCCTTCATGATTCGCTCGCACTTATCACCGAGAGCGAATTTCTTCATAATCATTTGGCATGATGCGTACTTCTTGCAAAATTTCATGCCGAGTACAACGTCTTTTGCCATATCATCATCATCAATGATGGTAAAACCTGAAATAATAGAAAATTTTCTGACGAAAACAGGTATATCTATTAAAGTACCGGCATGGCTCTTCCTTTCATCCTTGTCCTTAATTATGGAATAATAAAAGCTTTTGGACATTAAGTTAATGGGCAAGGAAGGGAGGAGGTCAGCGTTAACATACTTATACCCGATTACACAAGAAAATTTCATTTTATAAGAGTTGGTTTTAACAAAAGTCGGCTCAAAATCTTGACCTGTTTTAGTTTCTAGAGGTGTATCTAAATCATTTAATTCTATGTAATTATCATAAGTTGGGTCGAATGATTCATCACCCTCTCCTATAAGCTTTGTTTCTAAATCAAGACTTTTTATCACAAAGAACCTTTTTATTATGCTAGTGGCGGATTAACACTTTTAAAAAACAAGGGGTTTTTCTTTCCCCGACCCTCAAGTAATTTTCCTTTTGAAGACATCAATCTTGGAATGGGCAGTTGATAAGAATGGTCATCCAAGGATTAAAAGGACATCATCATCCTCGGGTATGTCCAATATGATAAAGTCTATAGGAAAAATAAATTTACCTATCCTTACTAGCACATTTTCGGCAATACCCCATGGTTGTTTAATGGTTCGGTCAGCTAGTTCGATGGTCAACCTTGTGAGAGATTAAAATTCCTAGACCAAGGTTGGTGTAGGAGGAAAATGGCATAACGCTCACACTTGCTCCTAGGTTAACAAGAGCTTTATCAAAACAGATATTATAAATAAAACAAGGTAAAGTAAAGTTCCATGGGTCTTTTTCTTTTATAGGCAAGGTGTGATAATAAGCATCCAGAATCTTCACATCTTGTGCCTTTCTCCAATCATCACAGCTGAAGTTTTGCAGTCGTTTTGGAAAAGGGATTGTTTCAGACAATATGCTCCTGTGTTGTGTGCCCGATATGACATATAGACCACATCCGATACGGCGTATCCCAGAAAAATCAGCTTTAGCAGTTAAGATCGATTTAACTTGGTCTCGAGGGTTTCTTTCATGACTGGGCAAGCTTCCAAATCCTCTCTCTTGCAAGACCTTGCTCATCTGACCGATTTGTATTTCCAAGATTTTAATCAAAGCTCCTTGGTTTCTTATTGCAGCATCAGTGGAAGCTCGGATCTCTTTGATTATGTTTGAGTTTTCTTTATGCCTTTTAGCTGATTCTGCCATAAATTTGGTCAGTGTTTCTTCCAGGCTTGGTCTTCGATCAGGATACGTAAGAGTTTCTTTGTTTCGTTATGGTTAGAATCCTGGCCATACTGCTTAGATAGTCCTCTAGGTTGATAGGGTGCATCCGAACTATGTTTAATAAGCCTTTCTTCTAAAGTTTTTCCCTTATTCCTTTTGTGGACAATCCTTTATATACTGTGGTCCTTTGCATAGTTCGCATCTTACCTAAGCAGAATACACTTTCGCATTTACTTTCTTTATTTCTCGTCCGAGATTGTTGAGTTAGCTTGGATGTAGCATAGCCTTCAAATGTTTTGTACTTTCCGGTCCTTGATGATGTTCCATTGTGCCATTTCTGAGAGTACTCAGCCATTTCTTGGATGGCTATTTTAGAATCAACAACAATTTTGGAAGGTATGACACCCTTTGAGTCCAAGATTTGTCGAGTTGGAACATCAATCCCATTGTAAAACAATATGACTTCCTGCAAAACAGTCAAATAAGTGTGAGGACACTTCATTAGCATCTCTTTTAAAGTTCATGCCGGAAAAGGCTTTTGGCAGGTTCATGTGGATGTTGTTGATTTCATCTATTTTCTTTGCTGGGTAACGGGTTAGGTGGACTGTATTTGGTTCAGAAATTTAGTTTTGAGAAGCTCCCAGGTTGTAATTGATCCTGATGGCTGGTTCCTTAGCCATCTACTTGCAGCTCCAGTGAGGGATACATGAAAGGCTCGAAGCATGATTTGATCTTGAGTTACTTTTGGGATGTAAAATAAGTCAACAATCTCTAGAACCTTTTCAATGTGCTCGTTAGCATCTTCGTGTTCCGATCCACTGAAAGTTATTATCATGAAGTTCATTGTGAGAAATTGCCCCTTCAATTCAAAGTGGGTGTCTTGGTTGATCGTGGGCCTTGTAATGCCTGACCTGTAACTCCTCGGGTTTTGCTCATATATTGTTCCATTGTTTCCGTCATTGTTTCTCTTACTTCTTCCTCTGATAGATCTAGGATGTCAAAATTGTGATCAAACTCTGGTGAATTCGACTCTACTAGACTTGGTGTATCGAAAAGCCTCCTCTTTGAACAAAATTTTTGTTTCAGGTTTTCAAAAGGCGAGAGCAGTTCCCTTGTAGAATTTCTTGTCATGCACTACCTGAAACAAATGACAATAAATCAGTAAGATATGTCCTGAAGAGAGAAATCAAATGTAGATTTGAAACAAATGGATTTTTACTACTGTTACTGTATCAGATGACAAATACGCCATATTCAATTGGTCTGAATACGCCGTATAGGTCTGTTGAATGCCAGTACGCCATATAGAGTTAACGGAATACGCCGTATTGTTTGGAACAACAGATACACGGTTTGATGTGAAAACTCAATACGCTGTTTGATAGAAGGTTTGGATACGTCGTATCACCTGGATGGATACGACGTATAAGTGTGATCAGTCAGAACAGTATTACTATTTCAAAAAGATTAAATGGCGGGAGAATTTAAAATAATCTCAATTAAACATCACAATGTGAATAATACAAAAACGAATATTTAACTCATAATTTTGATTACACCTAAACTAACCATTTAATGGTTTTAGAAATACTAATAAGAATAAGGTTTAATTAATTTCACTCCCCGTGCAGCGGTGCCAAAAAACCTGATTGTGCTGTCATGTAGGGTCAATGTTTTGATTATCAAGTTTTAATATTTATATTTACACGGACAAACTAAAAACAAACACTTTAACGAGTAGTGTACCAGGTCAAGATGGAGTTCTTGGTAAGTAGGGTGTCGAACACTAAGAGTTGAAAATTAATCCAATATTCTATCAATATTTTAATTAGTTTATTTACTGGTTAAACCTATGCTATGTACGTTGTAACGCCCCGACCCAAAAGGGTAGAAGTATTATAAATATGGTGTGACATCAAAGGCATACATATCATAACACAAGCAATTAACAGCGGGAAGTCTGAAATAACTAACCAAAGGAAACAAGTCAACATGATAAGGTACATAAGTTCTTAACGGACAGACATTATATAAACGAAATACCAAAATAACGAAGGTCGCGAAAAGTATCAAAATCATATATCAAAAAACGAAGATCTCTAGGGTAAGTCCACACTCAGCAACTCTAACCCGAATGAACCCCAGTTAGCTTAGATACCTGCTAGGAAAAGAAAGTGCGGGCTGAGCTTACAAAGCCCAGGGAACAGATATATATTATCGAACGCAAAGATACGGAAAATCAAAGGACATACGATATAGAGTGCAATACAGGATATCACAAGACATGATCAATGGAATACAAATATAAGGTAAGACAAATCAGAAGTCATTCCTGTGTAAGGTAAGATGAATCAGAAGTCATATCAAGTTCAAGTACCCGGCCCCAAACATATCAATATCATAGTAACCATAGGGAGTAGCTAAGCTCCAAAATTTGTGAAAGACGTGGAATGACACCCAAACATCAGTCCACAAATTAGTCATATATCATAATGTCAAATCCATCGACTACAAACAAATCTTAGGATGCATCCATACGCCCTTAAACAATAATAATCTTCATAGTGCTATATAAGATCAAATGGGGGACGGTGTAAGAAATCACTCACCCACAATGATGTCATTGCCAAAGGTAAACATTGACACGACATGTTTACCTTCATGGCTAGGAAGTCAAATAGTGGCTAGGTTCTCAAATCTGAGGGTTCAAAGCAAAGTCATTATCAAAGTTCATTTCAAAGGGTTCATAGCAAAGGTGCAATGTCAAGTTCAAATATCAAAAGGTAGCATAGCAGGGTTCAAAATTGTAGAACATGAATAACCAGATCATATAAGAGAGCCAGACAAAAGGCTCAGAGCACATGTAGCATAATCACATAAGTAATCAAAGATAGAGAAGGAATTATGCCATGAGAACCTTAACGGTATAAGGTCAGAATATCTGTACCTATCTAGAAGCAAAGCAATAATCAAAGAAAAAACACCAAGGAATATCAAAATCACTCCCTTTGGACGAACCTAAAGAAATGATTGAATTCGTATTACAAATATTCATTTAAGTTATACTTTCCATTTTTAGTAACTTTCCATTTTTAGTAACTTTCTATTTTTAGTAACTTTCCATTTTTAGTAACTTTCTGTTTTTAGTAACTTTCCATTTTTAGTAACTTTCCGTTTTTAGTAACTTTCTATTTTTAGTAACTTTCAAAATTAGTAACTTTCCAAATTAGTAATATTCATCATTTGAGATTCTATTAAGTATTTTTTTGAATGTTTTAGGGACTTCTTAACATGTCAACCCTTACAAGTATAGGGTTAATATGACAACTTTCCCATATTTAGGGTTTTAATATAAAAATCAATAATTTTTCAAGGTTTAAAAGTGATAACATATCAAAGTTTCACATTTTATTCAGATTATAACTTCCATTTTTGTATTTACAAGTCAAAACCCTTAATTTTACACAATTTACATATTGCAGCCCTTTTTGTTTTTAAATTATTTAAACTTATATCTTTTAAATTATCCATAATTACAAAACATGTCCTATATAGATTCAAATATGATAAATTCATACTTTCATACATTAAATACTGACCAAACCCCTTCCACTTTTCAGATTTACAATTTCAAGTCCCTCTATTTTTAATTAATTAATTTCTAATTATTATTCATGTGTTATGTAACCTATCTTAATCAAAATAATTATAACATGAACTTTTTACCCCCCAATTATTTTATACAGAATATAAGTAAATATAATAACTGTTTAAACATGGCCTATAGTTAGAAATTACAAAACAATAGTCCTTATACTTTTAAATCATAATTCGGCTAACTAATTAATTCACAAAACCCTAATTTAATTTTTCCCAATCACAAACATAATTATTTCCTAATCATTGGCATTAAATGCACCTGGAAAAATCATCAAAACCCTAACCCTAATTTATTTTAACACTTTTCTTTCCCTTTTTCCTTTAATTCAAAATCGGCAAACACAATTAAATCCCAAATAAATTTTGAATCCTTCCTAAATTTTTCCAACAATTTATATGAGTCATATATGATATAAACAACCTTAGAAAAATATAAAATCAATTTTACAAATATTATTTGTGCCGATTTCATAATTAGCTAAAAATTAGGGTTTCGAACATGTTGTAATTTATAAAATCAAAATAACATGCATGATAATTTTTCTTAAGAATTGGACGAATTAATATGATGCAAAATGAGATACAAAAATACCTTTGATGATCCTTGGTGATTTTATGAATTATTGAACCTGGTTGCTTAATTCGAACCCAAAACAAATACCACAATCGAACCAAGCCTTAAAAAATATTTCCAATATTTTTCCCACATTCCTTGACCTTCTAAACACCCTAGAAAATCATGCGTGCCATTGGAATTCTTTATGCCGCCACTTTGTATTTTAGGGTTTTCGGCTATTTTGGTTTTTAGGATTTAGTTAAAATAAAATGCATAAGAGAGTTATACTAGTTATTGGCCGAGTTTAGAGGCTTTTAAAAATGAACAAAAATCAGATTTTAACTTTGCCAAAATATTTAGTAATTATCCTAATTTTATTTGATTTAATTTTAATGTATAAATACATAAATAATAATTAATTCGGCTTATATTTATATACATATGTATTATTTATTTTTCTTTACATAACATTAAGTTATTTAATCTTACATAAATTTCATAATTGGATATGTTGTAATATTATTAATTTCTAGAATTAAAAATGAACTATATTCTTGCTTTTATGTATTATCTTGCATTAGGGTATATTTTGGTAATTTTACACTTGTTGAGATTTTTAGGTTTTACAACTTCTTCCCCTCTAAAAAAAATTTCGTACTCGAAATTGAAATGAACCGGAAAGAAAACGAAACGAAAATATACCGAACTAGACAAAGAAATGATAACTAGCTCGCATGGATATTCGGTCTCCCAGGTATTAGCCTCACGCTCTGGGTGTTTCTTCCAAAGAATTCTTCACAAAAGGAATTACTTTGTATCTCTGACTCTCCTCTTGGCCGATCCAGAATGGATTCAGTTCCTAGACAAAGACATATCAGGTGAATCTGATCAGATGGATGGATGCGACATGCAAGGGATATAATGCGTTATCCTCGAAAGAGAAACATGGAAGACATCGTGATCGTTGCGATAACTGCGGAGGAAGCGCCAGACGATACAAAACACTCCAATTACGTTCCAAACTCTCAAAACGACCAATGAATCGAGGACTGAGATTGCCTGATCCCAGAACGTTTAATCTCCTATGAATGGAGAAGAAACCTTCGAAATACACGGATCTCCATCTTGAAACTCTGAGTCACGTCGAATGTTATCAGATACTCTTCTGTCGCGATCTTGCCTCTTTCAATTCTCCTTAGAAACAGCATCTTTCTCATTAGTATATCTCGTTGAGCTCCGGACCTTCAATCACGCTTACTACTTTATACCAGCAAATAGGTGCTCGACATTTTCTCCATACAAAAGCTCAAAAGGTGCTGCCTTCTTGATGCTAGCAGGCCAACTATTATTGTAGCAAACTCCACCAAGCAACAAATATTCATCCCAACTCCCTGTCTATATCCAAGCACAAGCTTCAAAACATATCTTCAACGTCTTTTGAATGGTACCTCTCTGACTGAACATCGGTTTGAGATGAAATGCCGTACTGACACTTAAGACGAGTTCCCCAAGCTTTCTGTGAATCTTTCCAGAAACATGAGTGAGACGTAAACTTCGGATCTCTGTAGGACCACAATAGAAGTCGGAGTTCATGCAGATCTAACGATTTCCTTCGAATAAATCTCCGCCCAATTTACTAATACCATAGTTCTGTCGAATGGGTAAGAAATGAGCAGACTTGGTTGCGATCAACAATCCACCCAAATCGCATCATGGTCTTTTCTGAGTAGTAGGAAAACAAGTAACGAATCTTGGAAAATCTCATACCATTTCCACATAGGATTCTCCAACGGCTGTTACAAACCACTAGCCCTCTGATGTTTAATTTTTGACCTGTGGACAAGTCTTACATTTGGATTCAAACTTCAGCCACATTCTTGCTTATGCGTTCCACCAAAAGTATGTTTCAAATCTCTTTACATTTTGGTTGAACCGGATGATGAATGTAAATGGAGAACTTATGAGTTCCGGTCATAACCTTCTCGGTAAAGTTAATTCTACGTGCTGATCATTAGGGACACATAAAGCTATTTTCAAACCACACAACACCGTCATCATCAACACTGGAAACTCAGTATGTTTACCTTGGATCCCCCTGTCTTCAAATTCTATACAATAGCCACAACTCACCGTCGTCCCTTTTGAGCTTTTTGATTGTAGATGAGGTTTGAAAAAATTTCTAATCCTCATACTCGCCCAATAGCCACCAGACCCCGTACAATAGCTCATCATCCACACGCTCTAAATCATGAAGGATTATGGAATCAAACATGCTATTCATCCTAGATTTTTCGACTAAGTGTGTCGGCAATCACATTTGCGTTGCCCGGATGATGGTCTTGGGATTGTTCGTGTATAATCTTTCAAAAGTTTCACCCATTTTCTTGTCTCATGTTAACGTTCTCGCTGAGTAAAAATATATTTGGAGACCTTTTGATCTGTAATTTATATCACAAGCTTCACCATATAGATAGGTTCCAAGATCTTCAATGCAATACCACGGCAGCTAACTCAAGATCATGGGTTGATAATTTACTTCATAAGGTTCGTTGTCATCTATCTCTGTGCGTTTTTTTTTTAGTTTTCATTCTTTGTTCGTCTTGAGCGTAGGCGATCACCTTCCATGTTGCTATCAAAACACAACCAAGACTTTCTTTCGATGCATCACTGTATATCCGTAAAACAACCGGAACCTCGATGAAGTGTCGTTATGGTGCTATGACACCAATCTCGTTTCAATTCCTCAAAACTTCCTGACGCTCATCCGTCCCACACAAACTTCTCACCCTTTCACATCAGCTGGGTTAAAGAGGTAAGCTAAATCGTTGGCGAAACCCTCAACAAAACGTCGGTAATAGCCCAGCAAGCCCAGAAAACTTCTCACTTCCGTTACCGTTAGTAGGCTCGGCCATTTGGTGATAGCTTCAACCTGTGATTGGATCCATAATGATACCGTCTGCAGATACAATATAACCAAGGAAAGCGGATCCCATTGAAAGATCCTTTCCAGGAATATGGGAAGAACCTGCAGTATCCGGCCTCACTGTCTTCATGGAGTCAGAATCATTAAACATAGAAGCATAAACCAAAGAAATAACCTTGGTACCGGTTTTTGGAGCCAGAACGGAAGGAATGCTAGCAATATTGGTAGTAACCACTACCTCGGTCATCACTGGAGGAGGGACCACAGACCTGACAAAAGAGTCAATCCCAGCTTTAGCAGCGTTGGTACTAGAGTGATGGGAAGAATATGAAGAAATAACAAACCTTTCGGATGGACCGATGGTGCGAAGATTGAGCCTAGTAACGGAATCAGTAGGGGCACCACTTTCACGCTCCGACGTGGCAGATACAGAAGAAGTAACTAAAGGCAGGGTGGCCACATCCTTGACGCTAGTCTCAACATGTAGAATGCTACTTGCCAATAGTTCCTTGAGGACGGACGAAGATTTACCGCCAGTAGCAGCCTCACTAGAAGTTTCGTGGTCTTCCCTTAGTTTCTTGGAAGGATGGGAAGAACCACTAGCATTCGTAACAACTCGCCTTTTCTTGTGTTGGCATCTAGGCCTTTCAGCAGTTGCATTTCCAGCAAAAGTATCCTCAACAGTCATGTCCAATATCCTCAAGCTGGTGCCATCATGACTGCCACCGGCAGTGGAATCCCCCTGTTTTGTGCTACCACCTTCGTCAAATAACTTTTCCAAACTTGCCTCCACCTCACTTTCAGCACGCGCTGGGGAAATCGGTAGGAGCAGAACTACACGCCCAACGGTAGAATCCAGCGGTTTTGCTTTCCCCTCAGCACGTTCCCTCTCAACAACCTTCACTTTAGTAGGATCCGCAACTTGGATAAAAATAAACAAGTCCATATCTGCATAAACAGAGAAATAAGTCAAAAATAGGGTTAAAAAACTACATGGTGAACAATGTATAACGACAAACACCCACCCGTTCTACCGTCATAAAGAAAACTAGAATAAGTATCCTCATCTAGAGTATAGTTACGACTCATTCCAACCAAACAAAGGAAGGGCTCTGGAAACTTCTGGAGCAGAGCCGGATGTGCAACAAGGACAGCATAATCGTCCGCATTAAACTCAGTTGATTTTGGAAAAGGGTCTCTACTGACATTCTTATCTTTGTGCCACGAAAAGGAAGCCGGACAAGCAAAGGAGTCGACCCAAAAGAAATGGTCATTCCAATGTTTAAGTGAGTCTAAGGGTGTAATGCCCCGACCCAAAAGGGTAGAAGTATTACAAATATGGTGTGACATCAAAGGCATACATAATCATAACACAAGCATAAACAGCGGAAGTCTCAAATAAATAACCAAAGGAAAATAAGTCAACATGACTTAAGGTACATAAGTTCTTAAAGGACAGACATATCCAAACGAAATAACCGAAATAACGAATGTCTCGAAAAGTAACAAATCATATATCAAAACTAAGATCTCTAGGGTAAGTCCACACTCAGCACTCATATCCCGAAAGCAACCCCAGCTCCTAGCTTAGATACCTGCCGCAGGAAAAGAAAGTGCGGCTGAGCTTACAAAGCCCAGTGAACAGATATATATAATCGAACGCAAAAAGATAACGGAAAATCAAAGGATACGATACAAGGTGCAAAGGATATCACAAGACATGATCAAAGGAATACAAATATAAGGTAAGACAAATCAGAAGTCAATTCATAGTGTAAGGTAAGATGAATCAGAAAATCAAATCAAGTCCAATTACCAAGCCCAAACAAATCATATCATAGTAACCATGGAGTCGCGAGCTCCAAAATTGTGAAAGACGTGGAATGCACCCAAACATCAGTCACCAAATATACATATATCATAATGTCATAATCCATCGAATACAAAACAAATCTAGGATGCATCCATACGCCCCTTAAACAAATAATAATCTTCATAATGCGCATATAATATCAAATGGGGGACGGTGTGAGAAATCACTCACCCACACATGAGTCATGCCAAAGGTGCATCAATGACACGGCCATGTTACCTTCATGGCTAGGAAACAAATAGTGGCTCGGGTCTCAAACTGAAGGGTTCAAAGCAAAGTCATATCAAAGTTCATTTCAAAGGGATCATAGCAAAGGTTCAATGTCAAAGGTTCAAATATCAAAGGTAGCATAGCAGGGTTCAAATAGAACATAATAACAGATCATATAAGAGAACCAAGATAAAAGGCTCAGAGCAAATGTAGCAAATCACATAAGTAATCAAAGATAGAGAGGAATATGTCATGAGAAACCTTAACGATAAGGTCAGAATATCTGTACCTTATTCCGAAGCAAAGCAATAACCAAAGAAGCACCACAGGAAATCAAAATCACTCCCTCTTGGCCGAACCTAAAGAAATGATGAATTCGAATTACAAACCATTCATTTAAGTTATACTTTCTATTTTTAGTAACTTTCTATTTTTAGTAACTTTCCATTTTTAGTAACTTTCCATTTTTAGTAACTTTCCATTTTTAGTAACTTTCCATTTTTAGTAACTTTCCATTTTTAGTAATATTCATCATTTGAGATTCTATTAAGTATTTTGAATAGCTTAGGGACTTAACATGTCAACCTTACAAGTTTAGGGTTAAATATGACAACTTTCCATATTTTAGGGTTTAATATACAAAATCAACAATTTTCAAGGTTAAAAGTGTAAATATCAAAGTTTCACATTTTATTCAGATTATACCTTCCATTTTCTGTATTTACAAGTCAAACCCTTAATTTACACAATTTACATATTTAGCCCTTTTTGTTATTTAATTATTTAAACAATATCTTTAATTATCCATAATTACAAAACAAGTCCTTATAGATTCAAATATGACAAATTCATACTTTATACATTAAATACTAACCAAACCTTCCACTTTTCAGAATTTACAATTTCAGTCCCTCTATTTTAATTAATTAATTTCTAATTACTTATTATATGTAATTAACCATTTTAATCCAAAATAATATCAATATGACATTTTATACCCCCCAACTTATTTTATACAGAATATAATAAATATAATAACATGTCTAAAACAGACCCCATAGTTTCAGAAATTACAAAACAAGTCCTTATACTTTTAAAAATCATTAGCATTAATTACACCTGGAAAAAATAGCAAAACCCTAACCCTAATTCATTTTAACCATTTTCTTTCCTTTTTCTTTCTATTCGCAAATCGGCAAACACAATAAATCCCAAATCAATTTTTCGAACCTCCCCTAAATTTTTCCAACAATTTTTCTGAGTCATATATGATATAAAAAACCTTAGAAAAATATAAAATCAATTTTACAAATATTATAAATGCCGATTACATAACTAGCTAAAAATTAGGGTTTCGAACATGTTTTAATTATTTCGACCAAAATAACATGCATGATAATTTTTCTTAAGCATAGAACGAATTAATATGATGAAAAATGAGATACAAAAATACCCTTGATGATCCTTGGTGATTTTTCGAATTATAGTACCCGGTTGCCTTTTTCGAACCCAAAACAAATACCACAATCGAACCAAGCACTTTATAATCTTTCCACTATTTTTCCCACAATCCTTGACCTTCAAATCACCTTAGAAAAATCGTCCTTGCCTTGTAAAAATTTCTTATGCCGCCTCTTGATTTTATTAGGGTTTTCGGAAATTATGTTTTAGAGATTTAACAAAATAAAATGGATAGATAAATATAATATGATATTTGGCCGAGTTTTGAGGCTTTCAAAAGTGAATAATCAGATTTTAAAACTTGCAATATTTATTTTGTACTTATCCATATTTATTTTATATTAATTGTAAAGTATAAATACATAAATATTAATATTTTCGGCTAAAGTATATTTACATAAATATTATTTATTTTTCTTGCATAATATAAGGTATTTTAATATTAAAATAAATTTCATAATTGTCATATGTTGTATTTTCATAATTTCTAAGATTTAAATGAAATTTATGCATGCTTTTATGTATTTTCTTGCATTAGGGGTATTTTGGTAATTTTACACTTGTTGAGATTTTTAGGTTTTACAAAGGGTTTGGTATAACATACGGCGTCACTATCAGGGCGTTTACTAAAATACATCCACTCTTTGTTCTTAGAATTTACGTAAAAACAACGAAACAACCCAACTGTTGGTTCAATACTATGAACACAACATAAGATTTTGAAGTGAGAAACTTTAGCTGCCGCAATAATAGAAAGTTAAGACAGGTTGATACGATAATGCCTAAGAATGTTGACAAGAAAAGTGTAAAGAGGCAATCGGAAGTTGGCATACTCAAAAAATCTGGTATAAACAACAATTTTCTTAGTGGGCATTTCGTGTCTTGTTTGATTAGGACTAGGCAATTGCGGATGAACATCGTCGGGAATACTAAACTTATGGCAAAAAATGTCAAGACCTTTCTGAGTAAGAACATATTTAATATCTGTAATATTGCTCATGGTAAAAAGTAAGAAAGGATCAGAACCTAACCTGAAAGTCTAAAAGTTCTTCGAAGAAGGGCACAACGCAGAAGAAATAGTTAAAAAGCTTGAAGGATTTTTAACAATGGCGATAATAGAGAGAGAAGTGGAAAAGGAAACAGTGAAAACCGAACTGGGTATTTATACCCATGGTATATTTAATTCAAATTAATTTCAGATGGATACACGTGTCCATGACGTCCGAGTCAACGGATAGGATTGAAAGTAAAGAATGGTGATGACAGTTAGACAAGTGGACCACACAATCAAATCAGTCAGAAGATGAAAGACCAAGAAGAGTCCACGTCTCACACGTTTCACCTAACAGGTACACGAAAACATCACAGAGAAGCACATAGCCACAAAAGAAGCAAATAGCCACGGAAGAAACGGAATTGTCGCGGAACCTTAGTCTAGTAACATTTACTGCGTACAACAAACAGCGCCACACGCAATAAATGAACTAGACTGGGGAGACTTGATGACGTATAATACGAATAATAGGCTTACCGGGCTTAATTCGTACTATACACACTTGGGCCCAAGTCCAACATAACAAAACATACGAGCTGTCACTAAGCCTAGAAATAAGATGGCTGCGGCCCGGATGTCTTAAAACGCACGCAGACAAAATACTTTCGCAACACGTATGCGGAAGATGATCTGTGTCCGCAATCACGATTACAGGCGGATCCTTGTCCAACAAGGGTCCCACTTTGGCCACTAACAATCATGAGCGAAATACTAGAAAAACCTAGTATTGGGCTCACCTATAAAAGGGGGTCTCTGACATTCCAAAAAGGTATGATTTTCTAACCAACACTTACACACACATGCTCTGACATTCTCTAACAAACATGATTTCTTACTCTTACGTCGGAGCTTAATCGTGGGGTCCGTCACCACGGTAAGGCTAACGGTTTACCTTTATTTGTGCAGGAAATCGTCTTATTACTTAGTCTAGTACAAGATCCAATCCATCAACAACTTATTAGCCCGACCCAGTAAGCATCCCTACTCCATCTCATATCCCGTCACATTTTTTGTACTAACGTTATAGATGTGATCTTCTCTATTACCTTTGATAAAGTGGTGAAACTATCTGAACTTGTACAAATGATAAAGAATTCTTTAGTAGAAAACGAGCTTAATTATGTTACGGTAAATTATAGTATATTGTGGCATTGACATACTAACATAAATTGAAAATTTGTATAAGCCTTGATTAGTTTAATGTAAAAGACTTGCTTGAAGAAGAAGAAAGTAAGGTCTTCTAAAGCGCTCAGATTGCTTCGCCAAACGGCGTCTTAATTTGTTTGTTCAAGGGCTTATCGTGTTTTTGGTATCTTTTCATTAATGTTTGGTTTTATCGGAAGTGTCGAGTATTTTAGGTAGTTATATTGTGGCTGTAATTGGGTGTGTTTATAAGTAGTTTATTAGGTGCATCTGTTGTTGTTTTTTGGTTTCTATCATCTAGCTCCTTGCTAAAACTTTTTATATAAAATTGTTGTTAAAAAAATTATTGATGTCGTGGTGTGTTGCTTTAAAGATAAGGACCGCCTGATGTGTAATTCTTAATTGTGATGATTATGTTTTTATTATACATAATCGAATGCAGTTGTTCATGCTATGTAAGATATTTGCACGTACCCTTGAATCAATTATTGAGTAGGGTATATTATTTGATAATCTTGATACTAATGGATCTTTGGTCTAGTGGTATATGGTGTCCTTTCAACCAACAAAGACCATTGATGAGTTAACGGAACTTCTTAATCGAAGAGAAATATGTGTAGTTAAATGTGTGTTACGTGTGTATGACTCTTTTCACTTAAAAATAAGTTTAAAAAGTTTTCTTGATCTATGTTAGTTTCAAATATCCTAATCTCTGTATTTCTCTTTTGAAATTTATAGGCTAACTATACCTAGGCGAGATATACGTTGTGCCACAGGCGAACTATACACACATGCCTAGGCGAGTTATACGCATAAACCTTAGGCGAACTATACGCCTTATTTAGGCGAATTATACACCCTGACTTAGGCGAAATATACATGTTATGTTAGGCGAATTATACATTGTGATGTGAAACAAAAAAAAATGTTTTTTTTTTGGAGAATTATACATAGTAGTAGTAGCGAATTATACACAACCTATTATATATATATATATATGCAATGATATATATAATATATAATATATATATATATAGTATTGATTATTCGCCTACTACTACATGTGATAAATTCGCCTAAATCACGATTATAATTCGCACTAATATATAAAATATATATATATAAAATATATATATATTTATGATAAGGAAGGTTAAAATAAAAAACAAATATCCGTGAGAAAGATAAAAAGAAAAAAAAATTTAAAAAAGTTCTCAAAAAATTCCAAAACAATTCCACAAAATCATATATGTTTGGTGCAGTAAAACTTTTGTAAAGAAGTTTTTCTAATTTTGATTTTTCAAAATACTTTTTTTAATGCACAAAAAAATAAAATTTGATGCACAAAAATTTTTTGATGCACAAAATTTTCAACTTGTTATAGTTTGATGCGCAATAAAATTTTGATGCAAAAAGTCAAAAGAAGTTGGTACACAAAAAACGGATTTTTTGATGCTCCAAACGTTTTTTTTTCATAATTTTTTTCGGCAAAAGTATCAACTTTAAAAAAAACTTCCATCACAACTTTTTCATAACCGAACATACCGAATCTTGTTGAATTTTTTTCAGAATTTTTTAAGAACATTTTTAAAAAAAAGAATATTTTTAAATCCTTCTACGGATAATTGTTCTTTTTATTTGATCTTTATATATATATATATATATATATTACAAAACCCGCACGATGAGCGGGTATGACTTGTGATTATTATTTTCATTTTTATTTTAGACTAAGTATTGGTTTTTTATATTCATCCAGATACACCTCGAACATTGTTCGAAAACATTTAACGACGAGAGGTAAAGAACCAAACAATTGACCAACCCAACAGACCCGACGCACCTTATATGACCCAAGTAGACTTGACCTGACTAACCTGACTGGAATTGACCTGACCCACTGTAATAGCAGTCTCTGTTATTGGATCAATGGCTATATCATATATAGTTCCATGGTTGATGTGATTGAGAAATCGCATATCAGGAAAGATCAAAGACCTTTAGAAACACAAAATTTAATCACAAAAGGCGATTGATGACATCAAATAACGTCTATTTTATAGCATCATTTATCCCATGATATTAACCCATTTTGTATAGTTATTGCAAAGAATTGTTACTTAATCGTTTATATTTGAGAATTGCAGTAATTATGAAGTAATTGGTGAAAGATAGCAAAAGACGTGCATTCTGGAGCTTAAATAAAGATATTTTGAAGATTACTATTCTGAAGACCAATACGTCGTATCCATCAAGAAGATACGGCGTATCCGTGCCTACACTTACCAAAGACCACAAAGGAATAAAGACCAATACGCCGTATCCAGATGACTCAATACCCCGTATTCAAGATATGGAATCAATACGCCGTATCCAATACATGGATACGCCGTATCCAACCGACTTCCAGACCTTATAAATAGAAAACTCAAAAACAAGTTTTAAGTGTGCTAAATCATATTCTCGATACCTAAACCACAAAAGTCGATTTTCAGAGAAGAAAAAGAGCAGAAGAGGTCGAGCAACGTATTCAATTCCATAGGAGACATCGTGTAATTTCATATACTTTAGTAATCATTCTGTTTTTGGTATCATTTGTTAACACGGTTAGTTTACCTTGGCTAAATAATTGCTTTTGTATTTATTATGACGTTTGAAGGCTAATACCTTCCGGTATTAGCCATTATTATGAAGATCTGAATGTTTGGTATTTGTTTATATCGATTTCTTGATTTATCGTTGAGTGCTTGTTTATGTTTATCAATTTATACTTGTTTACGCGCTTTTGTATGCGACCTATCATTCAACTGGATCTAGTGAAGTGGACCAAGCGGATCTAAAGTCCGGGATAGCTCTCCATATAGTAATTTATACATCTAGAATAATAGTTACACAAACATTGTCCTTCTAAGTCTGTGTTTAGGATACACTTCAGGCTTAACTAGTTAATTGGATATTGCCATTGGTTTATTGATCGTGTTGACTAGCAGGTGACCTAGATAATTCAACAAGTAACGTTCTGATTCCATTGGATAGTTGAACAAGTGGACTACTAGTGTATAGATTGTCATTAAGCTGTAAGTGGGTAAAGTCTCTATGAGTTAGGGTTTAACAAGATCACTATTGCTTTAATTCCTAAGATAGATTATAATCAGCAAATAAGGATGCTTTATGCGGATGCTTTAATTGTGACAGAATTAATGTGTCTAGGTCTTAGGATGATGTAACGCCTAAGTCTTAAAAATGATATGCCACCTCGAAAGAAGAAATCATTGCACTTAATAAACAAACCAACGTTCTAATCGGATTAATAATGGTTAATACAGTTTTCTTATATAAGGTTATTGACGCTCTTATATCATTTGTCCATTACTTGCGTGGGTAATATGTTTTGAATTGATTGTAGTCACCAACAAAACCGTGCCAGTCTCTCAGCTGAAACCCCCCTTTTTCCATTAGAATTAGGATTTAGACTGACATAGGTTTTAACATAACGTATGAATAGAATAGAATACATTGTAGATAGATAACCAAGATATTAATTAATAGATAGATTTAACCACGCTTTTCAATTGTTTCGACAAAGTCCCTACTGTACCTACGAACTACTACCGATCGGGTACACTGCCCGTTAAAGTGTTGTTTTTGGTTTAGTCGGCAAAATATAAATTTAAAACTTGAATCATCTTAAATCAACCACACACTACAACACATCAAGTTTTTGGCGCCGCTGTCGGGTAGTGAAGCTGTTTAGTTCTTGTTTTTATTAGTGTTTTAGTTTAGTTTAAATTTAGTTTAGATTAATTTGCATATTTGTGTGTTTGATTTCTGCATTGTATATTTTGCATATTGTGTGTTTGTGTGTTTTTCTGAATTATTATAGTCCGCTGTAATTTTTCTGAGTCGAATACTTAATACGGCGTATTCAATTTCTTCGATACGGCGTATAATTTTTTTTAAACCAATACAGCGTATTCGACGCTATCATCAATACGGCGTATTTAGTTCACTGAATACGGCGTATTAAGCTATTTGACAGTTTTCTTTCCTAGCAAATTTATTACAGGTTAAAATGGACGTCCCAACATTACTATGGAGGAGTATATCAGGCATGAGGAAGAAAAGCTTGTAGGCGTGGCAAGGTGTATAACTAGGAAACTGCTACGTATGGTAATATCTGGGATAATGAAGACGTTCACGACCTCGGATCTGTTGAAACTGAATTCCCAGCTATAGTCTTCAACGACACATTAACATCTGAAGCAGCACTCTCATGTGAGTCTACCGTAAGTTCTCTTAACAATGAAATTGACTTTAGAATATCGTTTGACGAATCCGACAATGAAGATTACACGGTAATTTTTTATAAAAACTCATTTTCCTATAAAATAAAAACGGATTCGAAAAATGATAATGATAAAGTCAATATGCCTTTGCTTCCATCACCCAAGCCTGCGGTTAGTTATTTTGATGATTTAGACTTCTTTAAAGATTTTGAGAATGAATTTCCAGCCATTGTTTACAATGATGCTCAAATGTCTAAATCAGATTTATTAACCGAACCGATTTTAAACCCTCAACATATCGATGAATTTAATTTGAAAGATGAAACATCATTGTCCGAATATGATGAAGAGGAACAAAACGTTATATGCTTTAATGATCTATTTCCTTTTAACATAATTTATCCC
>BQNB010003082.1:0-61869 GCA_026074375.1 Tanacetum coccineum
TATAACTAAAAAGAAAAGAAACAAAAGAAATGGAAAAGAAATGAAACTTCAGGGTTTCTTTCTGGGCAAATGAAACTTTCAAAAACCTGCCAACCAATCACGGGTTCCCTCCTCAATAAAAAAAAAAAAAAAAAAGAAACAAAAGAAATGGAAAAGAAGTGAAACTCCAGGGTTTCTTTTTGCCAACTCTCGAACTTTCAAACCTGTAACCAATAAACGGCTCTCTTCCCCAACCCTTTCCCGCCAACGCTCTCAAACCCCTCAAAATCACATGTTACCACTCAAGCTTTTACCCAACCCCTCCTTTACCCGTTTTAAACCTAAACCCACACCCATTTCCCTGTTTAAAATGCCACGCTGGCAATCTCATCAACCCCGAAGTTCTATCAATGGTGGGGATTGAGTAAAAGGAAGCACAAGGACCAATCAATGGCTAGGATTGGAAGCTGAGGCTTCACCTCACACAAGAAACACAAAGAGAAGAAAAGAAGGCTTATATAAATTGAAGAAAACCAAAGCCGAACCACATGAGTTTTAACTAGCTTATTTTTGTTTAAATTTTAATCAAATTGTAATTTAAGCTTTCAGCTCACTTTTTTAGTATATCACTGTTTTTAAGCAGATTAATTCAAGTAAAAAAGTTTATTTTGAGTTTCCTAGTTTTCAATATTTCAACTCTTTAATTCGTGGTCAATTCTGAAAGAAAGTTGTGTTTATTTGTTTCAATTTAATTCTACTGTCACTCACATCAAACTACATTAATTATTTTTAAGTAAAATTAAGTAAAAAGTCTTTTTGACTTATTTAAGGGGGTGTTTGGCTAAGCTGTAAAATGGGTAGTTTTGTGTGTGTCATGGGTTACAAACACTCAGCCACCTTTGGCTGAGTGTGTGTGCTTAATTAGGCTAAAGAAATCATAACCTTTAGTAAAAAAATTTAGATTTTAGTGAATATTCACTTTCTGGCAAGATTTTTACAAGGAAAATAAGCTCAAAAGCTTAAGCTGCTTAGACAGCTTAAGCAGCTCATTTTTGAGCTTATTGTAGTCACAAAAGACCCCTTTAAAAGCCATGTGTTCTGCCCTTTTTCATTTGACCAAATAAGTCAAAGTATGCTATATGAAAATTTCTAAAACCCTTGACTTTTAAGCTTCAATATCAGCAGCTTTTAATGATTTTTAATCCCTAAAATTTTGGAAACTAGCTTATTGGTGTCCCTTTTCAATCTGTTTGGGATTGCTTTTGGGTAAAATTCACTTGAGAGCTTATTTGCATAAGCCCAAAAAGCCCCCTAGCTCACTGTTTGAGCTCCCCTGGTGCTGAGCACCATTTTCAGCATAGCTTATTTAGCTTATTTTGTATTGAGCCTTAGGATCTTTTTGCTTTTCTTTATAACTTATTACTAGCCCTTTAATTCCCCAAAAGTTCATAGCTTATCTCCCTTTTTAGCTTAGCTTATTCTAGGCTTAAAGTAGCACTTTTTCTGTTTTCTTATTAAAACTGTCAATATAGCTTATTCTTAGTTCAGCTTATTTTAGGGCTTATTAGACTTCCTTAGCTTATAATTAGGACTCCCCTATCCCTATTTATCTGTCCCCCATAGTTTAGCTTATTTTGTTAGCTTAATCCCAAAAAGCCAAGTAAATTAAGCTCATAAGCTTATTAGTTTCTGTCAGTCCAAAAAGCTAAGTTTCTAGCTTATTTAGTTCAATTCAGCTTATGTGCCTTTTATGAAAAATGCTCCCCTCAAGCCCCTTTACAACTTTGATTCTTTGGCTTTTTGATAATAAGCACTTTGGACTTGCCTTGTAATCGGGGTCCACCTCAGGGACCATTTGTGTAATTTTCTCTTTTGTAGTTACCTCTGTTAGTCCCTGTGGTTAGTTAGCCTGTTACCCCGTTTGTCCTTGTGTCCTTTCACTGTTAGTCCCCATAAGTTAACTTTAGTTAGTTAATTTAATTTAATTAATTTAAATTAGGTTTAGATTTAATTAGTTTAATTACTTTTAATTCAAACAGTAACTTTTGGGCATTTTTACATTTTTAGTTTTGTTAACTTTTTCTTTATTTAATCTGATTTTTTTTAGAATTTTTAGACTTTTATTTTTTATTTTCTTTGTTTTAATTAGTATTTAATATTTAAAAATTCATAAAAAATACAAAAATTAATAAAAAATTATTTTTCTTTTTTAGAAAATTTTCTTTAATCAAATAGTTTGTAGGAAAATTATTAAAACTTGTGTAGGGTGATTTTTGCCCAAATTTCAGTTCCGGGCTCGTTTACGAGTTCGACTTTTTCGTTTCTTACCGTTTTGTTCGCTTTTTAACTCCGATTTTCCTCCGTTTTAGTTCTAGTTTTCTTTATTTTTCAAATTAAGTTAATTAGAATTTAATTTTGATTTTTAATTTAATTTAGCATTTATTTTCTTAATTTTTAGTATTTAGGTTTCCCGATACCTAATTTTGTTTCCCGTAGTTTTTAAGATCCCCATTTCCTTTGCTTGTTTTCCCGTAGACTAAATTAGGTTTTATTTAATTAATTTTAGTTGTAATTATATCAGTGTTTCCATCATATATTCTTCGTCATTCAATTTCTCATCAAACCAGGATAACTTTCAATTGCAGCCTCGTTGGGACATACGACCCGGGAATATCTCTTTTTTATTTCCGGGGGGAAAAATCTTTTTTTTATAATGATTCTTATATATTTAATCTCTTTGTGTAGCTTTTGACCTTTTGCCTTGGTTAAGGGCATTTGGTTTCTGAGATTGCATTTGAGTTGTTTTTATATGTTTTAACTCTCTGACGAATCATTTTTGGCGTCGCATATATAAAACAACCAAATGCAAATCTAACCAAATGCCTTTAACCAAGGCAAAGGTCGTAAATCTAACAAAGAGATTAATATATAAGAATCAATGATATAAAAAGATTTTCCGGATGAGATATTCCCGGGTTCGTATGTCCAACGAGGCTTCTGTCGCAATTGAAAGTTATCCTGGTTTGATGAGAAAATTGGCTGACGAAGGATATATGCTGAAACACTGATATAATTACAACTAAAATTAATTAAATAAAACTTAATTTAATCTACGGGAAAACAAGCAAAGGAAATGGGGATCTTAAAAACTACGGGAAACAAAATTAGGTATCGGGAAACCTAAATACTAAAAATTAAGAAAATAAATGCTAAATTAAATTAAAAATCAAAATTAAATTCTAATTAACTTAATTTGAAAAATAAAGAAAACTAGAACTAAAACGGAGGTCGTTTGAATGCTAAACGAAAAGAAACGGTAAATTAAAACCGCACCGGTTTTAAAACGGTCTCTAACACTGAAATTAAGAAAAAATTAAGCCTACACTAAATGTTATATTTTTCCTAGACACTAAATGACAAAAGAAAATTTTATAAAAAAGAAAAATATTTTTTTATTAATTTTTGGATTTTTTATGAATTTTTAAAGATTAAAAACTAGTTAAAACTAAGAAAATAGAAAAAGACAAAAAATAAAAGTTATAAAAATTCTAAAAAAAAATAAAATTAAATAAAGAAAAAATTAACAATTCTAAAAATATAAAAATGCCCAAAAGTTACTGTTTAAATAAAAAGTAATTAAACTAATTAAATCCAAACCTAATTTAAATTAATTAAATTAAATAAACTAACTAAAGTTAACCTAAGGGACTAACAGTGAAATGGGATAAGGACTAACAGAGTAACAGGCTATCTAACTATAGGGACTAACAAAGGGAACTATAAAAGAGGAAATTACACAATTGGTCCCTGAAGCACTACCCCGATTACAAATCAAGTCCTAAGTGCTTATTATGCAAAAGCTATAAAAGCAAAGTTGTTAAGGGGCTTGAGGGGAGCATTTTTCATAAAAGGTGCATAAGCTGAATCCAACTAAATAAGCTAGAAATGTAAGCTTTTTGGGCTGACAGAACTTAATAAGCTTATGAGCTTATTTTACTTGGCTTTTTGGGATTTAAGCCAACAAATAAGCTAGAAACTAGGGGGACAGATAAATAGGGAGAGGGGAGTCCTAAATAAGCTAAGTTATCTAAAATAAGCCCTAAAATAAGCTGTTCTATTGTTAAGCTAAAATGACAATTTATATAAAAAACAGAAAAAGTGCTACTTTAAGGCCTAAATAAGCTATACTAGAGGAGGAGATAAGCTGTAAGATTATGGGGAATTAAAGGACTAGTAATAAGCTATAACTAAAAGCTAAAAGATCCTAAGGCTTAATACCTAAATAAGCTAAACAAGGTGGCTGAAAATGGTGCTCAGCACCAGGGTAAATACAACAGTTTGCTTAAGGGCCTTTTTGAGCTTATGAAATAAGCTCTTAAGAGCTTTTTAGCCAAAATAAAGCACAAACAGGTTAAAAGGGGTCTCCAATGAGCTTATTTGCAAAGGTTGAGAGCTTAGGGCTTAATTAAACATGCTGGTTTAAGGGGTGCAAGTTGGCTGATTTTAAAAATCATGCACACTAACTTTTTGACTCTTACTTGGTCAAACCAAAAAGGGACAGAACAAGGATTGGTAAATGGCTAGAAACAACAACTACAAGCACACAAATAGTGTGCTTAAGCTGCATAAGCAGCTTGAGCCTTTAAGCTCAAGTTTGCTTATTCAAATTTTGACAAAGGACAAAAGACACTTAAAAATTTATTCTTACACTAAAAGCTGTGATTAAAAAGGCTTAATAAAGCCTACACACTCAGCCAAAAGTGGCTGAGTGCACTTGACCCATGCAAAACCCCATATGACCCATTTTCAAGTTAAACCAAACACCCCCTTAAATATATAAAATCGATTTTTAACTGAGTTTTGGTGAAATAAAGCTGAGATAAGTGATTACAAGTGAGTTTTAATAACTCTTAACACATGTTTAAACAAGTTAAACAGGATTAAACAGCTTAAATGATGCTTGAAATTTCGACAATAGCAATTTTCTCAAAAAACTCTTAACTTTTATTAAACTGAAAGTATTACAATATAAACTTTAAATAAGCTGAATATAACAATTTTAAAGCAATCTTAATTAACTTTTACACTAAGAAAAGTAAAAACAAGAAATAAAAAATGGTGTGTTGACTTCGGCTTGGTCTTTTTCCTTTTATACAAGTCTTAGCCTTCTCTTTGGTCTTGGGTTGTGCTAGCTGTGAGTGTACAATGCATCCAAGGCAATCCTAGCCTTCCCTTTGTCTTGACTTCATCTCAGCCATTGAAGGGGTTCGTTGGGTTGAGTGTTTTGCCAGGGGAGAGGGGTGGTTTGAGGTTTTGGCGCCAAGTGGGTTCGACAGTTATGGTACGCAGGTTTAAAAGGAAAGTATGGGGAAGAGGCAAAAATGCCCCCCCATCTTTCCTTCTCTTTTCACTTTGTCTTGGCCGAATTTAGTTATAAAATAAGTTTGGAAAGTGACACAATTAGCCCTTGTCGTTTTTATAACTAAAGAATAAAAGAGGGTTTAAGGTAATTGCATAAATGGTCCCTGCTGTTTATAACTAACAAAAGAAATGCCATTTGGCAGTTTTAACCCTTTACTTTATTTTTTCATTTTTCTTTAATAAAACAAGTTTAAAATTGACATTTTTGGTCCTTATGTTTTATAGAAAGGATTGATGGGCTTTTGTTTTGCTTTTGGGCTTGCATTGGGCTTGTATTGGGCCCAATTGAGTACAGGTTTGGTTATTGGGCTTTTTCAAGCCCAATAAGGTTATGAAGTGGGTTTTGTGTGTACAATGGCTGAGATTGGCTGTAACTGGGCTAGGATTGGGCCTTCAAAGTCTTTGTCAATTGCACACAAATGGGCTGTTGAAATTGATTGAGGGCCCATTTGGTCTTCACAGTCTTCATAAATATACTATTGGGCTTTCCCGGCCCATCAGATGGGTAAGGATTGCATTCAATAGTATTCTTCAGTTCCGGCTCCGGTTTGACTGCTGATTCATTAATATTGACTCTGACTTTGGCATTTTTGGACTTTGGCCTTGATTTTGCACAGTCTTTTCCATTCCATGCTCAGTTTTGTCATTTTGGCTTGGTTTTCTGTCTTTTTGATGATATCCACTTCCTGCACAATACAAATGCAAAACAAACATATATTTGGCAGTTTTTGTCTGTTTTTGGTCATTTAAGCTCGTTTTTGGAGGTAAAAGATATGTGTAATTAAGCACTTATCAAGCACACATTGCTTAAATGAAATGTTAAGTAATAAAAAACCCTCCGGTGAAAAATTAGGTTTAGGGTTTAATTCATTTGAAGCATCATCTAGTAGAACTAAGAAAATAAAATTTGTGAAATCTCAGAAAAAGGCGTATTCTGATGGAGGTCCCATAAATATGGGCGGCCCCCTAAATGACCAGGCGGCCCCCAAAATAAATATGGGACCGCCACCAGCAACTCCTGGATCAGAGAAAACTGTGTCTTTTCAAAAATCCATTTTGGGTCATGGACCAAAACACATAATCATAAACAATGCCAAAGTTCCCGTTGCTAGTGGCAATGAAATTAAACAATTCTATAAGCCATTGTCAAAACCCGAAGTTGGATTTTCGAAACCCAATTTTAGATCAAAAACTTCACCTCCTAGAAGAGTCAATAATAATTATTCTCGTCCTAAAACACTGCAACCAAAAAGACATGTTTGTCGGCAAAACCAACCTCATGGCTTTCCCGTAAGTTGGAACAACCTTCCACGTCAAAGTTACATGCCATTGGAAATGTGTCTTCCATTCTCACATCCCAACCAAGTGCATCAAATGCAAGGGATGTTTGGCACTAACAACTTTGGACCCATGAGATATTGGGGACCAAATGTTTGAGTTATTGTCTTATATAAATAGATATGCCTTGGAGTCGACTTGGAGCCCGATGAATGGATCAAGGATAGCGGATGCTCTAAACATATGACGGGAAACAGAAAGCTCTTCTCCACTTACAAGGCATACAATGGAGGTAATGTTATTTTTGGTAGTAATCTTCGCGGTAACATCATTGGCAAATGTACGATTTTTAATGACTCTCTCAAAATAGATAATGTAGAACATGTTGATAACTTAGGATTTAATTTGCTAAGTATAGGATAAATATGTGACAATAAGTGTGGTAACTTTCTTTCTGCACATGACAGTGAAATCACTAAGGACAGTAAAGTCATAGGTAGAGGTATTAGGAAGAAAGGCTTATATGTGATGAAATTAGGAAATAAGCCAATGGATCAAATTTGTCTAACAACAATTGATGAAAATTCCACCTTGTGGCATAGGAGATTAGGACATGCAAATATGCGTCTCATTCAAATTCGGGCCTCTAAGGATTTAGTTAGAACTGTAAACTAAGCTTAAGTTCTTGATCAACACTTTTGTTGATTGCTTACAAAATTAGGGAAATCAAGCTCACTCTAGTCACAAAGCTATGAACTATAGTTCTCAACGACTAGATGCTTAGAATCTCCATTTGGATCTCTTTGGTTCATCAGTCCGTACGGAGTTACGAAAAGGAAACCGTACCCTAGTCGTAGTAGTGATACTCTAGTATACCTTGGACTAGATTTTTAAGGATAAAACCGAAGCTTTCGATCATTCGATATTATTTAGTAGGAAAATCAAAACCAAATGTTGTTCCATAGTGTAAAATAAGAACCGAACACAGTAGAGAATTTGGAAATGAGGGCGCATTTGGAGTAGTTTTGTTATACCAATAATGGTATACACATAACTTCTTGGCTCCACGCACTCCTCAATCAAATGGCGTGGTCGAAAGGAAAAATAGGACACTTCAAGAAATGAGTAGGACTATGTTGAATGAGCAATCGTTACCACAAAAGTTTTGGTGTAACGCCGTAGATACTTCAACATACATTCTCAATCGAATTCTCATTAGAGCCATTCTAGGAAAAACACCTTATGAACTCTTAAGAGGTAGAAAACCTACGCTAGATTATTTTAGAGTGTTTGGAGCAGGGTATCCTTTTTGAACACAAAGAATACCTTTACCAAGTTTTGACTAAAGTCATACGAATGTGTCTTCTTCGGTTATTCTCAAAATAGTAAAGCCTATATCATCCTAAACAAACACACTAGGAAAGTCGAAGAATCACTTAACGTGACATTCGATGAAACTCCTCCACCCTCTAAGACATCACCCTTGGTGGATGATGACTTAGATGAAGAAGAAGCAATTAAGGTCACCGAAAAGAAAAACCTAGAAAATGACATTGTGGATGAAACTTTAGAGATTGATGAAATAGTCAACATTAAGGAATCTAGGAACCACCCATTAGAAAATGTCATAGGAAACCTTAACCAAAGAACCCTTAGGTCACAAGCCCAAAACCAAAGTAACTTCTTTTGTTTCCTAAGAATGTGAATGAAGCATTAGGAGATTAAAGTTGGATAGTCGCCATGCAAGAAGAATTAAATCAATTTATTAACAACGTTTGGGAGTTAGTTCCTCAACCTAGAATATGACAATCATAGGAACTAAGTGGGTATTTAGAAATAAGTTAGACGAGAACGGTATTGTTTCTCAAAATAAGGCTAGGTTAGTTGCTCAAGGCTACAACCAATAAGAGGGCATCAATTATGATAAAACTTATGCCCCTGTTGCTAGACTTGAGTCCATTAGAATCTATTAGGCTTATGCTTTGCCGCTTAGACTTTTAACTGTTCCAAATGGATGTAAAAAGTGGCATTCTGGAACGGTTTTATCAAGAAAGATGTATACGTGGCACAACCTCCGGGATTTATTATTTCGAAAAACCGAATCATGTTTATTAAATTAAAGGAAAAGCTTTAAACTTTTTTTTTTTTTTTGGTCTTAAACACGCACCCAAAGCTTGGTATGATAAAGGTATTTACACGCCTTCCTTATTAAACATGAATTAACATAGGACATGGTAGATAACACTCTTTTTACTAAAGAGAAAAGTTCAATCTCATCATTGTTCAATATCTGTCGATGACATTATATTCGCGTTCGACTTTGTCAAGACATGTGTGAGTGAATTTGCCAAAATCATGCATGACATGTTCGAGATGAGCATGTGGTCGTGAATTAACTTCTTCTTGGCTTACAAATTAAACAAATGGCAAAGATGGTATATTCTTTAATCAATCTAGTATATTAAAGGAATGCTTAAGAATTTTGGTCTAGAAGATTCTGAACAATGAAAACCCCCATGTGCTCAGATTACTAAACTCATGAAGATGAAAGAGTGTGAGGTCAGGTAAGATAGTACCAAGTATTAAGGCATGGAAGTAGTTTATTATACCTACGGCAAGTGGGCCGATATCATTGTAGTGTCGGCCTTTGTGCTCGCTTCCACAGGAATGTGTAGCTGGACTAGGAAAGCAACCTCTCACCTTTGAAGCGGATAAGCGTATCTTCGGATACATTAATGGCAACTACGCACTTTATGATTATGGTATTAAAGGGACTGGGCATAGAAACTCATAGTATATTGCAAACTCTGATCTTGGGAGGATTATTGTGGACCGGGAAAAGAGCATAGCGGGTTTTTGTACGTTTGTGGGATGTTGTTTGATTCTTGGTTTCTTGAAAGAAACAAACGCCCTTGCTATATCAACTACCAAAGCCAAACTATTTTTTTTTCATAAGCACCAGAAAGGCATGTCAACAAGCACTATGGATGAAACAAGCTCTTATCGACTACGACGTACGACTCGATGGACGTTTTCCAATTATGTGCGACACAAGGCGCGATTGCCTTAGCAAAAACCCAGTGCAACATTCTCGTACCAAACACATCGAAATGCGTCACCACTTTCTTCGTGATAATGTCCAGAAAGGACATATCTCAATCGAAAAAGTGTCGTCCGTCGACAACATCGCCGACATTCTTACTATCTAATACCCTTCGGTTAAACGTGAATCGCTTTTTTAACTATCAACGTTGGTTTAGGAAGATGGAAAGGATACATCGGGAATCGCTTTGACATTAAATCATCTTAGTCCGCTTCTCTTTCTTCTGTCTTAATTCTAGTCCGTGTTCCATTCCGTGTCGTGACAACTTAAATACTTCATCCGAAGTACTTTAAGCATATTTAATTCGCGAAATGCAAATTAAAATGTCACTCCTCTTCGTAAAATTTTTGTCAAAAACCAAGTCCAAAAACCCTTGGCTGAGGGCGGCCCCCATATAGGCGGCCCCAATCTATTTGGGGCGCGGTAAATATAGGAACCGCACCAGCAAGTCACAAAATGGGACACTTAAAAAAAAATTTCAAAACAGAAAAACAAACACCCCCTTACCTGCTGCCATTGACGAACACGACTCAAAACCCACCAAAACTCAAAATCAACCATCTAAACATCAATTGAAGATCAAATCAACACTAATAATCAATCCTAATATCACAAAGATCATCAATTGTAAGTCATTTCATCTATTTTCTTTCAATTTGAGTCTAGGGTTCATGATGAACACCAAAAATTGAAATTGGAGATTTTTTATTTTTCTTTCAATTTTGTACAATTAAGAGTACTAGGATACAATGTATAACTAATATGCTCTCCGAGATATAGGATTTGCATACATTAGTGAATTTGTTGAAAAATTGATTTTGAACAAAAACCCCAATTTTATTTTCAAATCACTCACGTTAGGAACATAATAAAATTGTTGTTATGCATTGTTAATCCAACCCAAAAACGTTTTCAAACACATGCATAATGATCTCATGAACAAATTTCGAGATACATAATTCATATGTATTTTTCGACTTGTTTGGATGAGCAAAATCAAATTAAGGAGCGTTTGGGTTAACTCTTAGGATTTTATATTTAGGTCGAGTTAATCGTTACTCTACATTTGTTACATTTAGGCACTACTTGAAACTCTAGCTCAAGACATCTTACATGTGGAAAAGTATAAATTGTAATTTTCATTTTCTTTAGGAAATCTGCCTGCAAAATCCTTAAAGATTACAAAAATACAAGACACTATATCCCTAAAATTTCACATGAATTCCGTTCTCCAATAAAAGAAAAACTAAGAAACCTTGAAGAACGTTACATTCACGAGGGTCGGGTGGTTTTTGATAACTTTACGGATCTAAACTATGTTCGGTCTTTGTTTCATTTTGTCGAATTTGAGTGTCTTTTTAAAATCAATGAACAAGTGCGTCCTTGTTTTATACTTGAGTTTTATAGTCAGTATCGTTTGAGTTATTCTGACGAAGGTCAAATGTTTGTCTAATTTATGATTTAAAATCAACTCTTCTCCTACTCTCTTGAAAATTCTACTCAAATTCTTGACGTTCCCTATGAAGGAGCTTGTGTCTTTACCGATAGGTAGAGACTTGATGAGTTGGCATATGGTATCCCTTCGGATGGTCCATATCAAACCAACCCTCCTTCCATCGAGGAAATCATTTCGTTTATTCGAATTGATTCAGAAGGTCAAGTCCGTCACATCCATCATGAGGAGGAGATTGATGTTCATGATTATTAAATTCTCACTCGTGAAATCATACCAACTTTGAAACCTTTAGACGAAATCATCCGGTAAAACATCTTTTGTCTGGGGGTAATCGGGATCATGTTCATGCGTGTCTTTGTTTTATGCTTTACTGTGTCGTACACTCCGAAAGATTCAATCTTGCCTATTACATGGCAAAACGAATGAAGTGGGTCACTAAGCAAGCTAGGTTAATTCTACCCTATGGTATGCTATTAACCCGTTTGTTTACATTCATCATGAATGAATATCCCGAGTTGAATAACGAGTCCTATGTCTTGTACGATCGTGTCATGACTCCTCTTGCCACTCAACTAGAGCGAAAACCAAGAAGGGATCGTGGCATGAGAAGAGGTCGTCATTCCACTTCTTCTTCTTTCGCATTTGATCAACCATCCTCATCTCATCTCAATGATTATGATGACGATGGGAATGACGAAGAGACCTCGCGTGCAAGCACTCATTCCCCCATTGGTTTTGTTAATTCCTTAACCAATCAAGTTCCTCAAGTTTTTCAAAACCCACCTAATATCGACCCTCACCTTGAACCATTTTACACCTGCCAAACGGAAATCATCAACCGTCAAGTACAATTACGAGATGAGCATCGTGGTGGAAGGAAGTCAATCGAAAAAGTTTAGTAGAAGGTTGTGGAGAACATAAAGAAGTGAGGCATGAGGGAAAATTGCTTTATGCATTCTTTTATTTATTTAGTAATCTATTATGATTACCTGTTTAAACTTATGCTACTTATTAGTAACTTTGTACTTAGTATGGGCAACTTAGCTTGCCATGAATGATCTTTTGATTTTATCATCCTAAACCAATGCTTGCATGCACCTTGATAGACTTTTGCTATATATATGATATTATGCAAGCTTATCTTTTGATCAAATTTGCCTACATATGCTTCCCTCATAGAACTCAAGATAATTGATATTGTGAGGTTAGATAATGAGTATTAGATGATTCATGATGAAATAGAATTGACTCAAAAAAGGAAATTTAGAAAGAAAAAAATTTATCAAGAAATTCTGGAAAAAAATTTCTATCTCCAGAAAACAGCCCTTTAAAATACTAGGCGGCCCCCTAATATATATGGGATCGCCATCAGAGGTCACAAATTCTTCTACAGTGACCTTCTAAATTTATATGTAGTGGACCACTATCCCATCTAGGCACAGCTATAATTTCTGCATTTTGACAAACACCTTTTGGAATCTAAATCTTCAAACCCCATGCCTTACTTCTTCAATCTATTTCTTCCACCTTAAATCATGAACTCTCTTCTATCATCATTCTCATCACATCATTTCTACCATGATTCCACCCAATGCTTCCTCAATTATTCATTCTAAGAAAATAAACTCACATAATCCCTCCTAGACATTATTTGTCAACATTATTAGTGATGAAGTTTATCCACCACCAACCTTCTCCTACAAAACATCCTCATCTCCAACTCTCTAAATGCACTTCAAAAACACATCCACTAATGCACTACATCATCAAGTCAAGACAAAACACATCTTCTTTCCTTTCATCAAATTCTTCACATGAACCAAAACCTTTTCTTCCCTCCATTTGAACCTTCGAGATGAAATAAACATTATGTTTGCTCATCTCGAGTATCTTCTAACCACCGCCCTAACAACCCATTTTCCACCTCCACCATAGACCATTTTCAAATGGCTTAATAATGGAAAATCCAAAGACATGTTGTTTAAAAAGTCTTTCTTTATGAATCATGAATCATTGAAAACTTATGTAGTATCATGTCTCTTTATCTTGTATTAGCTCTAGTTTTACTTTGCATCAATGTATTAGTTGGTTGTGCTAATATATGAGTTTCTTGTTGGTGGAATGAAACTCTTCTTTTGTTAATTTAAATACAATATGTTACTTTGAAAGATATTTGTCTTTCACTTGTACTTCTAACTTTGTTTTGTAGCAAAACAATTTTCGTAAGATCGATCCATTGGTGCCCCGAACAAGGGGGAGCACGCATCAAGGGGGAGTCTTGATATCGTCGATTTCTTTCTTCCTTCAACAAACTCGACGATCATTCTTTTTGAATTCGACAAAAAGGGGGAGAAATAGAACATAACTCATTTAATAATTTGACATCTTTAATTTTATTTAAAATGAGTTTATATTTTGTCATCATCAAAAAGGGGGAGATTGTTAATACAGATAATGCTCAAAAACGTTATTTATATTTTTCGACCTCTTAACGTTTTGATAATAACAAAATGTAAAAACGTTTACAATAAAAATAAACATTTACAAATTATTAAATGTAAAATTTTATTTCTAAGATTAGTGATCACTTAAGGTATGGACAAACAAAATAATTAAGCATGATTAGTGATCAAGAAAATATTTTTCTCTTAATCCTCACTTTTAATTCTACAAAAGTATTTTCTCAAAAATACATTTACAAAATATTTTCTAATTAAAATAAAAAGTTTTATTAAAAACTTAAAATTTGAAAGTCAAAATTTTCCCCCAAAACGAAAGCTTCTACACCAGATACAACCTTCCCCACAAAAGACAAAAAGGGAGCGGAGTCTAGGCGGCGGCCCCCTTATATATAAGGGACCGCCGGGACCGCCCCCAGATAGCCGTTGGGATTCCCTGCCTATAAATACTGGCCCATTCCCAGCAGAAAAATTATTCCTCTTTGCACGAAATTTTTCAGTCTTTTCTTTCTCTCTCTAAACCTTCTTTCTCTCACTAAAACTCTTGATCACTAACATACTTAGATCTTGTTTCAAGTGATCTAATCTCTTCTTCTCATCTCTTCCCTCTCATTCAAGTGCAAGAGAAGAACACTCGTATTCGTCAAGAAGCGAAGTGTTAATTAGTGATCTCTCCTCTTTTCTTCTAAGTACCAAACCTCTATTGTATTTATCTTGTGTAGTTGTGTGATTCGGATATTGTGTAAATCCGATAGTGTAGATCTTGTGAGTAGGTGTATCTTGTGAAGTGGTAGATTGGTTCTAGCTAAGATTAGGACTCGACATTTAGCTTAGTGTCAGAAAATAACATAAGCGACGTGTAAACGGTTTTCTCCGCCTAAAGGGAGCTTGTTGACATAGTGAAATCTCGAGTCGGATACTCGGGGAGTGGAGTAGGGCGAAGAGGTGCTTCGTAGCCGAACCACTATAAAATCTTGGTGTCTTGGTTTGGTTGTTTCTTTCCTTATCTCTTTACATTATTATTGTTGTTATCGTGCTTTAGTTTAAATAGTTATTGCTTGTTCATATTGTGATTTGATTAAACATATAACTCGGATCTATACCTTTTTGAAAGTAAACTTTTAAAATGCAAAACAAATATGTAAACTATTCAACCCCCCCTTTTAGTTTCCACAGTTATGAAGAAATATAAACATGCAGTTGCAACAAGGATGAAACTATTGTACCTTGTTAAACTATTAAAATCACGATGAATGTTTGAAGTATCACGTAAAAAACCAAAAATATAATAAAAATCCCATATATTTGAAGTCGGCGGTTCTTCGGTTCTGGAACCGAGAACCACGTTTCCAAACCTAACCTAACCGAGAACCGAAATTTTGACATATTGAGGAACCAAAACTGAACCGCAGTTCAAAAATTCGGTTTGGGTTGGTTCGGTTCGATTCATAACCGCGGTTCTTGGTACATATGCTCACCCCTAATCCCAAGTGTAGGAGTATTTAATAAGGTGTCACTTGATACACTATTTTAGGGTCATTTAACCCCCTAAATCATGCAAATATGCCCAGATTATGTGCTTAATCGTTTGTTTTTAGGTTTTTAGCACTTGGAAGGCATTTGGAGGAAATACACGTGACTTGGGCTCATTTAGAGAAGAAACGGATAAGACTACGGACCTACACCAAACTCTCTTGAATAATGATGTAAACAGAGCGTGGAGACGGTGTCGCGGGCTTCAAGCGACGCCGTCGTGATCTTTCTAGTGACGGCGTCATGGATTTGACGACAGCGTCAGGACGTAGCCGACTTAAACCGGCTATAGAAGATTTTACTTGGCGACGGCGTCACGACTACAACACGACGCCCTCGCGACGCTTTTCTTATATATACAAAACCAATTTTAGGGTTTTCAGTGTGTAACTTTTTATAACTTTTGGGAGACGAACCCTAATCATTCTAGCATCTTTTAGGCCGTCTTTAGGGCCTCAAACCCCTATTGTAACTGACCTTAATCCAAGTTTTAATCAAGTAAGATTGTTTATCTTTAATCATTCAATATGTCTATGTGTTGTTTGATTGATTTATGTTCTTGCTTTCTTTATAACATGCTAGGCTAAACCCTCCTTTGTATTTACTTATAATTGTATGAAACTTAGATTGTAGTTCCTTTTAATGTTGCTTCTTGTGATAGATGTGAGTGTTAGGCCTTAGAAAACTAGCCATAAGATATTAAATTGGCATAGATGTCTAAGAAAACGCGAGTGTGTAGAAAGGATGCCATCGGTAACAGTCTTCATACTACCTTACCCCTAATATGGTTTATCCATCTTAAGATATTTCAATTGCATTTAATACACTCTTAGGGGCCTTGTAATAGTCTTCATACTACCTTACTTGTGCGTTGCCTTAACGGAATACTAAATAGACGGCGGGTTCGTGTAATTCGTTCATGACTTAGGAAATACTTACACAGATCATCATGAGTGTGACAAAGCAACAAGATTAGGAGAAGCAATCTAAGGAGTAGTACATGATTAAGTAAATACATCTTTTTATCATAAAGTTATCACTAGTAGATTAGATTATATTTAGTTTAATTAGTTAAACAAACCAACCTCTCAAACCAATGATTTTTACCGCTTTCTATAAAATAAAAATACAAAAAGAATCTTCTCGCAACCCCGTAGACCTCTGTTAGATCTTGATCGAGCCTTCCTAACCTATTCCCCTAGAGAACGATAACAACCCCTGAGTCTTGCCTATACTACACTACAACGATTAGGGACATTGCCTATGGAGTTGTAAAACTTCTTGTTGAAGTCTTTAAGACAATCGAACCCAACATTAACTTCCTTCATGATGCCAGCTTCCACAAGTCTTTCCACTTCTTCTTGTATTGCTTTGTTTCTTTTCGGTGCTTGGCTCCTTTTCTTCTGTCTAATTAGAGGACACCCTTCACGAATGTTCAGCCGGTGCTCCGCTATATGTCGTGGAACCCCTGTCATGTCCGCTGGTTTCCAAGCGAATATGTCTAGGTTACGTCTAAGAAAGTCGCACAATTCCCTTCGCCCCTCTTCCTTTAGAGTGGAACCTATTGCTATTGTTTGCTCTGGGTATTCTGGGTGAATTGCCACTTTGATATTTTCCTCCGCGACTCGAGTGTTGGCGAAAGATTGTGCCTCCGGTCCTGAGACGATCGCGCATTCGAGTGGGATAATCTTGCTGCTTCGTAGTGTGAGGATTCCTCCTGGGACTGGGAATTTTAACATTCCATGAGCCTTTGACGAGGCTTCTTGAATTTTCCTTACTCCTGGCCTTCCTATGATCCCATTGTATGGAGATGGTGATCTTACCACCATGAAGTTCATCTATGTAGAAGTTGAATGTTCCGCATCCCCTATTTTTATCGGTAGCGATATTTGTCCCATTGGTCATATGATTTCTCTGTTGAAACCAATAAGGGTTGCGGTGGCTGGAACCATTTGGTTTTTCACCTCCGGACGGACTCTATTGATGCAATGTTTGTATAGTATTTCTGAAGCCGAGCCTCCATCTACGTACATGCGATGTATGAAGTGACCTCCTATTTCCGCTTTAATAATTATGGGGCCTTCCGTTCCGTCCTCATCTCCTAGGGGTGGGAACGAGATTTATAGGTCTGGGGAGAAGCTTTGTGGAATCCTTTGTCTGGCCACCTTTTGCCAGGGCTGGACCATTAGAATTGCTAAAGCTTTTTCCTTTTCGGATGTTTCTCCTATTTTTGTTGCTTTCGGCTGGTCTTTTTTGTTGCCTTGCTTTAGTTCTTTGATTACGTGCGTCAACTTTCCAGCCTTAATTAATTCTTCTATTTGTCTCTTTAGGTGCATGCACTCATCAGTGTTATGTCTTACTTCCCCGTGTAATTCACAAAATTATTGTCATTGGTGGAGGAGCTTTACATTTTCCTTTATCTAAAGCCAAAATTTCCCTTGGGGATTTTGTGAGGAGTGTGAACCTGCCACGTCTTCGCTCTGATCTTTGTTGGTTCCTGAAGTCTCCCCTTTTGTCGAAATTTTGTTTTCGCCCAGTTTCCTGTTGACTTCATGCCGGAAGTGTTTTCTTCCGCGCCTGGTTGGAAGCCGCTACCTCCTCTCTAAGGAATGCTGTGGTTGCCCTCATCATTTCATCCACTGATTTTGAGATGTTGTTGTATAGACGTTTAATCAGCTCGGGGTTGGTGATTCCATGCATGAACCCTGAGATTCTCATGCATTCCGGGGCTCCCTTGACATGCCTACTTTCAGACTTGAATCTTTGTACAAAATCCTCTGTAGATTCCCCTTCCTTTTGTTTGATATGATGAATCTCTACAGGATCTTTGATACACTTCTTTTGTTGGAGGAAGTTTACTAGGAATGCCTTTTTTAAGTCATCGTAGCTATCCATGGATTCCGGGGGTAGTTCATCGAACCATACCCTATCGGTTCCAGTAAGCGTGGAGTTAAACACGTGCACCATGTTAGCATTGCCCAGCGCTCCACTTTTGCAGCTGCCTAAAAAAATTTAAGTGGTCCTCTGGGTCTTCACTCCCGTCATATGTTTTGACGTTACTCGGCATCCGGGTCTTCTTTGGGAAGTCAAAGTAACGGATACGAGGTGTGAAGGGGTCTGTTTCTTCGCATACCCATGGTTGGGATAGGTCGTCTTATTCAATGCTTGACTTTTGTTTTTTCGACCTTGACTTTCAGTGTCCTCCTCCGCTATCTTCACTTTCTGAGAACGCTTTCGTTCTTTGTGAAGACGCCTCTTTGTGGTAACGCTTTCTGGGAATGGGTTTCGCTTTCCTTGAACGGGAACTTTGGTAGCGGCTTTCCGCTTCCCTTTGGAAGTTCCGGTGTCGTTGTGTTCTGGAGTCACTCGAGCGTGTGTATACACTTCTTTCTTTACTTGTCATCCTATTGAATACGCCTTTTTCCTTTCTTCCCAACCTCGTAAACACCGCTCCCCTCTCGGAATCCCTATGTCCATGTGATTCCGACCCATCATGTCTTATCTTGGAGAAGACACTGGAGTTGGTCCGGGGCTTCTGGACGTGCTACGAGAACGTCTAGGCCTTCGCCTCCTTCTGTGTTCCCCTCTTATGTCCGGTGTTCTTGATTTAGAGTGTTGTGACACTTCTTAGATCTTCGAGCTTCTTCTTAAACATCCTTCAAAGTTGAGACGGGCTTTTACTTCTTTTAACTTATCCTGCTGGGTTTTCTCTTGGTGAACCTTTTTAGCTATGAGTGGCAATAACTGATGGTAATGCTTGTCGTAATACTCCCGAAGGGCTGCGTCAGACACGGGCATGTTCGGGTTTTCAAGTGTTTGCTCATTCCCTTTCCCTATTATGTTTTGCATGGCGGACGTGGGTGGAGTGAGAATGGGTTCTGCTTGTACGCTCATGGTGAGTATTTTGAGAAACGCAGTTGTGTAGGGTCCCACGGATGGCGCCAACTTGTTAGTACAAAATGTGTGAAGGGATATGAGATAGGCTTAGATTGCTTGTTGGGCTGGACCCGCAAGCTATCTCTGGGCTAGATCTTGTACTAAACAAAGTAGTTTAGATGATTTCCTGCACAAATGAAGGTAAACCATTAGCCTTACCGTGAGGACGGACCCCACGATTAGACTCCAACTCGAGAGTAAGAAAACATGTTGTCAGAGGTATGTGTGTGTATTGGGAAGAGTGAGAAAATCATACCTTTTGGAGTGTCAGATGATTCCTTTTATAGGCGAGTCTGGTACTAGGGTTTTCCAATATTTTGCCTATTTACGTAGTGGCCGGAGTGGGACCCTTGTCAGGCAAGGGTCCGTGGTAATCCTAACTGGGGACGCGGATTGTCTTTCACGGATGTCAACTAATCCGCTGATGATTCATAGGGTGTCACATCTGATATCTTGCGAAAGCGGTCTGTGACTAGTCCGCGTCCGTCTTGTTGTATCCGGGACGTAACTGGTGTGTGCTTGGGCTTAGTTCTGGCCCGTTATGCTCGTTGTCTGGTTGGTTCGGCCAAAGGCCCTAATGTGATAATCAGGCCTAGAGGCCTGTTATGCCTACTATACGTCATCAGTATCTGATGAAGTTTAAATGAGAAAGCTCTTCTTGTTATTAATATTAGGGTTATTCTAATTGTTGACATCGGGGCACAAGTTAAAAGAGGGTCCCATGTGTCACTTTTTTAGTGGCTAGCAGTCGTGGTATTTATATCAGGCCTCACAATCACTGATTGATCATTTGGAAGATGACACTTCTCTTTAACATATTCTCCTGGGACACAAATTAGAAAAATCCTTAATATTATCATTTCAAAATATACACATCCGAAAACAACCTTAAGTTGATAAGAAAGCTAGTTATGAGTAGTCAACTGATTGATGCTTGTTTTGCGTAAAGTTATGTCGATTCGGTATTGTGCCATCAATCAAGTAGAAATAAACACAAGGAAGTGGGAACTGTCATGAGCCCGGGCACAAATCCAAGGTAGCTAGGGCTGCAATCAAGCCAAGCTTTTATCAAGCAACTCGAGCTCGAGTTTGAGCTTGACTCGATCGTGCCGAGATTTTATCGAGCTCGAGCCCAAGCCTAATAAACAAGCTCGAAACACATAGCGCGAGCTTTCATGTACATAAATATTCTTTTGTACATATTTATATAAACAACGTAAATGCTAATGTGAATATTGATATAATAGTTAAATATTTATCGTAGAAGGATATTTAAACCCTAATGCTCAAATGTTTTGTATAAATTATTTACTCTTGAGTCCATCACGTATTTTCTTGATCTTATTGATAAGTTTGGCTATCGAATACAACATTTATGAATAAATTCGAGCTTTTCGAGCCGAGCTCAAGCCTTATTCGAATATTATTCGATCCGAGCTCAAGCTTTGATGATTAAGGCTTGTCGAGCTCGGCTTGGCTTGATTGCAGCCCTAAAGGTAGCCCATTACATTTTGATTCTGCTATTTGGGACCAGCTCCAGTTACCAGACTTGTTACAATTTATTATGTTTATTACTTTGAGGTTTATTAAATTCCTCATTCTTTGTTAGGCCGGGCGCAGGAGGTCGACCTAGTCAGTCGACCGACTGGCGACCGGGTTGCCCCCACTGCAACCCAAAGGTTTATGTCAGTCGGCAATTAACAAAATGGAGAAGAGGGTCGCATTTCTGACCGATTCTTGTGCTTGTTGGTACTTTTAATTAGAATGTATTCTTATGACGTATGTTTTTTGTAGCGTAAGTCGTCTTAGTGTGCCTAAAAGATCGCATGTAGGTCGTAGGAGAGAGAAAGCCGAAGTGGCAAAAAAATTGTGGGTCGCTGAAGGTCACTACTTTGGCCAGCCTTAGTTACCTGGTTCTTGCATCCACAACGGTAGTTGTTATTACAAAGTAAAGTCCAATATAATAGTAATAAATAAGGCTGTCAAGATCGCGAGTAAACTCGTAAGATCGTACGATCTTACGTGTTTACTAGCTAAGATCGTGTAAGATCAGCATAGGATCGCAACTGGGTGGGATCGTATGTAAGATCGTAGCATCGCATGTAAACTCGTAAGATCGTCACGCGATCCGAGTTCACCTATTTCTTTTTTTTTTCCTTTTTTCGATCTTTTGAGTCCATCTCATTTTCTTAGGCCCAAAAATAAATTAGTTTTACTAATGTCTAATAAGTCAACCATTGACGTTTCATATTCTAGACCTGATTATAGTTTATACCTAGGGGGTGTTTGTTTCTGCTTATATGTGGGATTATGAGCTTATTTGATTTCGGCTTATATCTCATAAGCCTCAATTTTCTAGCTTATTTTGAGACTTATGAGTTTATATTAGTTTATCATATCGTAATAAACTTATATAAGCCCACAAGTCTCAAAATAAGCGGGAAAACGGAAGCTTATGAAATATAATCCGAAATCAAAATAATCCGAAAAATTGTGTTTTACTTTTACCTTGGTGTTTGATCCTTGACATATTTAAGAGGATATTATATGAATTTATCTTTGATGTTGTGTAGAAATGCAAACAGTTTGACTCGTTTATCCTTTGTTTACAAAACATGACAAATTGGTAGGATCTTACGATCTCGATCCGATCTTACGATCTCGATCTTACAAAGACAAAAACGATCCCAGGTTGGATCGCGATCTTGACAGCCACTAATAAACACTAGTGTATATTAGGAGTATTCAAAAATATACGTACCATTTTGGACTATGTTGTAAGTTGTAACTGAAAGCTATGATCGGCATGTCTAAAACAACATGACTCAAAGTCTGAGACCGAGCTTAGAATAACAAGAATCATTACAATCAAAATCACAAAACCCTCAAGTTATATATTAATCCATTCTTTTTGAGAGCTAGTCGGGATCACAAACATTACAAATGCAACGCAATGTTAAGATACGGCAACGACCACCACTTGGAGCACCCTCAGCCTTACAAATGATATCACAGTTTCTGTTGAAGAAACATAAGCCTTTGTATGTGTTACTCGCATATTTGCATGATTGTTTCCCCTTTGCGGCGCTTGAACCCATCTCTGCAATGGCAAACACACATTAACATCCGATATCATATGAAAACTTAGTTTTCGCTTTCTGTTAGTAAATGAAAAAAAATCCGAGCATATGCAATGATGATTTAGAACTAAACAAAGTAGAGGGAGATAGAGATCGACCAGAGACTATAAGCATTGTTATGAGTGAGAGACATGCTAAGAAACGAAGAACAGAACGGTCCATCCCACCAGAACAAAGTCGGGCAAGCTATCGAAGGTAATCAGAGGGTAGGCCGAGGTAAAAGAGAACTCGTTATGAACGGCTGAGTCTATGTATTAATGTATGTAAGAATCCCAAACCATGCACTTTGAATGATGGCTTCATGTAGTAAACATTTACCAACTTCTTTTTCTTTGAAGTCTTTTGAAATAAGTACATGGATGTCTTCAGCTGAATAACACTTATATTAATGGGAATATGATTTATTATAATTCCAAAGGCCTCAAACTTTAAGAAAATACATTATAACTTGGAACTAACACATAATCCACCTCCAATTAAAACACCTACAAGTTATAACAAAAAAATTCTCTTTGGTATATTGAAACTTAGCCAGAAGGATTGGCATTTTGTCACAGTATTAAGTCTACAATTGTACACTATTCAAAACTGGTCTAATAAGCTTTCTTCCAACCATTTAGGCTGAATCTGTACACCAGCATCCCTTAAAGCATTCAACGATGATCGATAAAGCCTTGCATCCAAACGTGTACCTTCGGCTTTCATATCTTGCAAGAGCTTCACCAATTCATCAACTCTGCTCATTTTCGAGTACACACCCACCATGATCCCACCCATCACCCTATCGATCCCACCACCATTGAGTCTATACTCGCTATAATACTTTACACATGTTTCAAACTCCCTCGCCTTACTATATGCGCTTATAACACTTGTGTAACTCACTTTATCGGGCACAACTTTCCTTCGTTTCATCTCTTTCCATATCTTTTCGACTTGTCTTAAATTCAAGACTTTCCCATGCATATCGAGTAGAGAATTGTATATCCACACGTTTGGTTCAACCCCCTTTTCTTTCATTTTAGCAACGAGTCTCATCGCGTCTCTAATTCTGTTTGTTTTCCCATACATTGCAATCATGCTAGAGTACGCCACTACACATTTGTCGAACCCCTTATTTTCCATTTCCAAAAATACCCCTTCGGCTTTTTCATAGAGCCCGATTCTACAATACACATTAAGGACCGAGGCATATGTCACTTGTCCTGGCACGCATCCATCCGCGACTAAATCTTCATAAACTTTGGCTGCTGAAGTTGGCCCTCTTTTCCTAGAGAACGCGTTCACAATAGCACAAAAGATACAATCTGAAACCCTGATGTTCATTTGTTTCATATAGGAAACAATATCTAGAGTCTTCTCGACTGAGCCTAGTTCAATATACATCAACACGAGCTTTAAAAATACTGCAGGGTCCCGCAACATCTTTTTACCTTTGGCTTCTTCCATGAGCTCTTCTGCTGATTTTACTTCTCGAATACTTGCAAAAGAAGATACCAATGAGGCGTAAAAGGAAGGGTCCTCAGGGAAACCTTTACTCTTCATTTCCCTAAAAAAATCTAAAGCTTCAAAGGGTCTTCCCAATTTACCCAAAGATTCGCATAAAATTCGATAAATTTGAGTGGAAAAAGATGTCCATTCGGCCTCACTTGATTCAAATTCTTTAAACAATGAAACAACAATCTCGTTTTTACCCATTTTAAGATAGGCTTCCATTGTGTGCCCATAAGATTCTGCATCTAGTTGGATACCCGCAGACTTCATAATTTCAAAAACATTAACAGTACTACTATACATATGCAGCTTATTGTAGGATTTCATGGCAGCATTAAAACTTAAACCAGCAACTTGTTTCTCGAATTTCAAAATATGAAGCAAATTATTAGCAAGTTTAAATCTTCTAGCTTTAATGCAACCACTGATTAATTTACAACAGGATGGAGCATCTGGGTACACATTAAATTTCCTAAAGTCTTCAGAAACTGACCAAACTAAATTCCAATCTTTCAAGCGCATCAAGTACCTGATGAGATAATGCAAAGTTGTTTTTTTGGGTACAAAATCTGCCTTTCTCTTAGCTTTCTGGTAATACTTAAACCCCGTTTCTTCGGTTTCTGAATCCTTGAGAAGACTGATTATCAAAACATTAAGATTCTCTGATTCGGGTATCTCAGAATCTTGAAAGTCTTGAACTTTCATGTCCAATTCATCTTCTAAAATGGGTGGCGGATAACTGCTGCTTGAGGAATTAAGGATCAAGATTCTGGAAGAAGTTGATGAGATAGGAGATAGAAAGTGAAGAACTTGCGCGGTTTTTGAAGGAATAAAAATGTGTTTTTTGTGGTTTTTGGTAATGGATGCTAATGAGAAATCTGAAGAAGAGGAAGGGGAAATAGTCATTGTTGGATGATGAGATGATAAGGCGTCGAAAATGGAAGGAAGGAGAAAAATGGAGTGGAGTGTATATATACCTTATCATCCTTGTTGGATTTTTGTTTAGTGAATCACACACATACACATAGCAGACAGTTATGGACCAATTATCATAGATAGGTCTATTCACAAAAAGATGCAGCTTATACCCTAAACTTTATGTTTTTAACAATATTGGTCCTTGATATAAACATTTCTAGTTTTCTCAGGCATTTCATCATTTGAAACACAAAATGCTCCTCAAAGATATTTGTCGAGTATTTTCTATTTAGTAAGATTAGGTGTGTGGAGTGTGGACCATCCATCCGCATTAAGTTTCAAGTAGGTAACTTTAACCAAACACGGCATAAGGCTAGCCAAACTTGACCAAGTTTTTACCCATTACCCAACCTAACCCGTCTATGTTGTCACCTCTAGGTGAACTATTCAGCAAAGTAACTTTTTTCAAAACTGTGACATCGGTAATGTTTGAGTAGGGCATACACCGGATCCCTAAGTCCATTGGCTCATCCATTGGTGCCTTATACATGAGCCAAACAAAATTTCCATTTCTAAATAACAATTTTGGCAAAGAATACCCCAAGCAAGATTCTAACACGGCTCTCAAATGTGCAAATTGTTCAGATTACTAGATAAATTGACAAAGTACACGAAATTGCAAATATCCTTTGCTTCATTATGCTAAAACATTAAGTAAATGATCATTCATTATGCATAACAAGTACTCAAAACAACTAAACCAAAACAAAAAAGTTATATTCGAACCATGCTCCATCAAGCAATACTACAAGAGGGCACCACATAGTTCATCTCAATGTTTATTTTGCAATAACTTATAGCAAAAACAACATAAACTCATTGAATCCTTCAAAAAGACTCAAAACATACCGCCTATGAATCAGTTCTGCTCATCACTCCCAAAAAGCTTCATTCTTGACAACGGCGTCCTAATATACCCTTCAACCTCAAACTTCTTAGGCGAAAGCTCACGATACTTAGCAAACTCAACTTTCGCCTCATCATTCCTATCAATCAAACTATAAATCATCCCTTTACAAAAATACGGCCTAAAATCATTAGGATCCTCACTTAACAACTCATCATAACTTTTCAAAGCCTCGTCAACATTCTTTTGTAAAAACTGAACTTGCGCTATAATCAACCTAACGTCCCTAGCTTCCTTCTCCTTATTCTCAATTTTGGCAACTTCTAACGCGCTTTCTAAACGCGAGATCACTTTCTCACCCTCTCCACAACTATCCATTATCAACGCATTCTCAAATAACGCCTCAAACGAAAGCGGGTCTTTCGCCAAAATCTCCTCTAACGCCTTTCGAGCTGGTTCAACCTCGCCCATTTCATTTAACAACCTCGCCATTAGAAATCTAAATTCTTGGTTTTCGGGTTGAGCCGAAACCAGCTTTTTTAAAAGTTCTAGACTTTCTGCATCTTCCCCAGCTTCTAGCTTCTGCTCAAGTAGCTTTTTAATAGCATCAATAGCTTCTGGGTTTGAATCAAGAAAATCTGGCAAGTGGGTATCATTCCCGGGTTCGGAAACGGGTTGGGGTTCAGTTAAGGTAACTGGGTCGGCTAAAGCAGGGTGGGTTCGGAAGTTGGTGAAGACAAAAGCAGAGAAAATGATGGATTTGGCAGTGAGTTTGAGTGTTTGGATAATGGGATTGGGTTTGGTTTGGGGGTGTTTGGATGAGGGGATTTGGAGGTTTGAAGTGATGATGGGGGGTTTAAGGGAGATCTTTGGGGTGGGTTTATGATGGAAAGATGGTTTAAATTTAACTGATAAAGCTGATTCCATTGATGAAGGTTTTGAGGATTATAGGGTTGTGTGTTAGGGTTTTGATAGGGTTTGGTATGGTGAGGGAGAAGATGATAAAAGCGAAAATGAAATGAGGGTTAGATGAGCCAAGCCAACAAATAAAGAGCATGCGGCATGCCTCACTCACAGCCTGCTTTTTTTGAATTGTTATTAACGAATTTTTTTATCAACTTTAATTATGGTTACTATTGTGCCCAGGGCTGGAAACGAGCCCACGGGTCGGTTCGTTTCGATTAGTTGAAAGATTTATATTATCCATCGCGGGGCGAGTAATTAATCTTACTACTCGAAATCAAACCGTACAAGGCGGGTAATCGGATATGCGGGTACCCGAAGTGGGCGGTTACCTGCGGTTCGGGTCACGGTTAACCATTTGCGATGTTTAATCGAGTTTAACCGTATAAATAATAACATGGTCTAGAGTGTAAAATGTTACGAGGCATGCCGATCCCGTGCGTACCACCGGGCTTGGGTTTTGGGAAAATTTTGTCAAAGTTTAGACGTCACATGCATTAGACTCGGCATTCTAACCCATTCACATAACACATCTAACAACCATATCATGTTTCATGTATCCTGCATTTGGTTTAGCTTAGCCGGGCAGCAAAACTACGGTTCCATGTTTCAGTCAACCACATTTTGACATTTTACACACTAAGAGGAAAAAAAACAAAGACAACTTCTATGAATATTTTGAATGTAGATAATAAAAAGGTTCACGGCATGAGTAAACTGAACTATACATGAAGCCATAAAAAGCTTAAAGATTATTTACAAACAGTTTTGCCTTCTCAAACTAAGAACTTATAAGTAAAAGTAAATGAGACCAATGTCTGTAAATGAAACGTAATATGAAAACAAAACCAATTGTCTGTCAAAATATTCATATCATGTCACTCTTAGGAGTAGTATCAACAGGAACTGACGCAGCAACTCCTAAAAATATGTAATCAAAATTATCAATAATAGTGACATATCTCCATCCTAAATTTCATTCCAACTAATTATCAACTACAAAAGCTGAGTATACGAGTTCATTAAGCGCAAGGCGATTACATTACATTTCTAGTAGTAGTACAAAATAGGAGGTATTCAGTTGTACATACATATTGGGCAGATAGACTGCGTATTGTGCATATGAATCTTTTTGGTACTTTCGCTTTCGTCGCTTATTGTTCCTTTTTCGAAAAGTGCTTTTCTGATAGATGCCTTTGGCGCTTTGTCTGTTGCAGCTTATTTTTGCACCAAACCTATTTGTTGTTCGTTTGGTGGTGTTGACTGTTGTGTGGCCGATTATGTGAATAATTGTTAAATTCCTTGATAAGTAGCATAAAAATGATAAAACGACACAATAAGTAATGAAAAAAGAACTAACCTTTCCAGAGCAGATTCAGCAAACGGTGTAATGATTCTATAATAGCGAGACCAAACAGTATGATTTTTGCTACACATAAACAAACATGTATCTATTATAGTAATGCGCAGTTATGAAAATACAGACCACAAATATCATTATAAGACACAAATCCATTCGAGATACCTTTGCCTAATCCTGTACTTTCATGCTAGCATGTCCTCGTTATTAATATTCAGTATCGCGTGTCTGTGTCTCTGAAAGTTGAAACAACATGAATATTCCTATCGCGCAGACATGAGTAATTACCCATAACCTGCATTTTTTTGTTTATCGAGGTCATATTCTTTAGTGTAGTTTTTCTCAGCATATGTTTCATTCCGTTCAACAATTGCGAGGTGCAGTACACAAAGCATATTTTAACACCCGTTCTAAAAGCAGCACATGTTGGCTTGCAATATCAAACAATGTATTTAATTATGTCTTTACCAACGCAAGCTCTTTGACATGCGCTGCAACTTATATATAGGCATTTCGGTGCCTTGTATTCTACCATACTCGCATAGTTTTGCATATGTAAGACAATAAGTTTGACTAAAATTCTAGAAGAAAAGACGTACCTGCATTCGGGCATTAAGATCCTCCATTCCTGCATTTAGACTTAATAGAGATTTTTAAAACAGGGTAAAGGACAAAGAACCTGATAACAGTGTAGAAATGAGTAGCTGCTAATTTTTTTACAATAATCAGCGCAATCCGAAACACAGAAATGATCTTTATAAAGCTTGTGATACTGCTGAGTAGTAACCTCAAACTTGACTGTAATGCTTTTATAGATTAGTTCTCTAAGGCTATCTCGAGCATTCTGTCCAGAATCAATGTAGGTAACATATTATAGTAGTTTATTTACTAAGCTACTTAGACTGACTTTTAAGTATAATATTAGACGTGGCAATTTCAGCCCATTTTGTTTATTTAACCCAAAATGACGCATTTGACTTCTAATTAAAATCTTTATAAATACACGTTGCATATATAGCTATGCTCGTCCAGTTTTAAACAGGTATTAACTGGTTAAGTAAAAACATCAGGAAAAAGTGTGTAGCGTATTCCTAATATCGAGTTACACGAATAATGAATCATGTACCTCATGTCTCACGTTCATATGATTTATCAAGAATAGTAATTGCCTCCAATTGCAGCAACTGTGATTTATCAAATTGCTTTTCAACCCCGCACAACTCAGTCTGCATACATAGTGGTTTTTGAAATTGTACACGGATCATACTACTTTCCTCCGCAAATTACTGTAGGAAAAAAATAGTATACCAAAATCAGAAACTATCATATAAACAAATTCGTAACCTTCTTACTGAAATCCCTACATATTGCTACAACAAATTAGTAAATAAGCTGCCCCTTTATTTTTCCCCATCTTCAAATCACCACGAAGTTGCGATAAGAAGGCAACCATAAAGTACTAACAAAGAAAACCAAAGAGACACTGAAGCAATGAATTCTAAACCCAGAAGCGTTACTTTATTAAACAACGACTCGATCCAACGCGAAGTGGTTAAAACATGTTAGTGACAATTTCAGGCTCCGAAAGATCCATAGCAAAAGAAATATACATATGTACTACTAAATCACAACTAAAAGCAAATACAGAACAACATTGAACTGTAAAAAGCCTAGTGACTGGTTCCCCTTTTAATTTTACTTGCAGGGTGCTGTTTCACCTTATTTGGTAAGCCTATAAGTTTTTTAGCAAAAAAAACATGTTTAAGTTTTTAGATAAGACTGGGCGTATGACCTTATTCGGGAGAGTTTGGTAAGCTTATATTTATGGCTTATTTGAACGGGATTTAGGTTTATAAGCTTATTTAGTCAATCTGCAAGCATAAAATAATCCAGCTACCTTAGTTAATATCAATAAAGAGAACAATAATAAGTATGTATTATTATATTATGATCAACATGTTGTGCATGTTCGTTGCCAGCCACAAACGTCTCCCCATCCGACGTTATTTCAATACTATCTCCCCAAATCTGTTCTTTGACATAAATCACATGTTGAAGTACTAATTGAGTTTAAGTTTGAAGCTTTATGACAATGTGGATCTTAATAAAGCCACCTAACATAAAAGATGAATGAAGATGAGATGGTTCTAACCCGTACCTTTTGAGTGCAGCGACCCAGCCTTTTGAGTTTAGTGAGCCAGCATAGATACTGAAATTGAGGCATAATAATTTCATCAAACAATTGGAAATCAAATAAAACATGTAAACTAAAAGTTATGTAATCTAGTTAGGATTTTGTTGGGTATTTTCTTAGTCCATGAGGATTAAGAGCCCAACACATTGGGGCCCATCTTGGGTCCATTTAGTCCTTATTTAGGGCATCCTTATGCTCATTATAAAGTGTGAAAAAACAAGAGAGAAGAGGGCAAGAAAAGAAAAAAAGAAAGAAGATTTTCGGAGTTCTTATCACCCAAAACCCAACAGCAGTGTTTCGTCGATCCCCGGAGTTTGCACCGTCGGATCGTCACGATTTTTGGACTGAAGCTTCCTTGCATATAAAGGAAGGTTTTGACCGTTGGGATCTTGATTTTGAGGCCTGGAAGTTCTGTTTCTTACCCGGGCAGATTGCAAGTTGTTTGGTGATATTCTTCCTTTCTTGTTCTTTGTTTGTTGCCATATATCTTGATATTGATTCCAAGATTATGATGATTGTTGTATGCCTCTAGTGTTATCTAGAGAAGACTTTGTGTACCTCTCTTGCTTGATAGTGGATTTAAGCGGCACTAGGTGTCCCGTGGTTTTTACCCACTTTGGGGTTTTCCACGCTAAAAGCTTGGTGTTCTTGGTGTGTGTTTGATTATCTTTAATACCTGCTGATTTGGTTGATTTGATATTGTTTGGGGGCTGGTTAGAGTTGCTTTTAGTTTGCCTTATTTGTTTACTTCCTCATAGGTTCATACGGGTTTGGGTAAGTGCTGTCAAACGAAGGTTTTGCTTCCGCATTTGTGTTTATACCGTTGTGACCCATTGCACTTTACCCGTCAAATTGGTATCAGAGCTGTAGGCTCTTGGTTGGGGACTTACCTGTTTGAACGATGGAAGCTAATACAAGTAGGATGGTTAATTTGAATGGTTCTAATTATCATGTTTGGAAAGGGAAGATGGAAGATCTCCTTTATGTGAAAGACTACTACTTGCCTGTTTTTAGTACTGAGAAACCTGAGAACAAAACAGATGCAGAATGGACTATTTTGCATAGACAGGTTTGTGGTTATATTAGGCAGTGGGTTGATGATAATGTTTTGAACCATATTTGTGAGGAGACGCATGCTCGTACTCTTTGGAACAAACTTGAACAGTTATATGCTCGAAAAACTGGAAACAACAAGTTGTTCTTAATCAAGCAAATGATGAGATTAAAGTATACTGATGGGTCCCCTGTTACCGATCACTTAAATGTGTTTCAGGGTATTATAAATCAGCTTGCAGGTATGGGTATCAAGTTTGAAGATGAGATTCAAGGCTTGTGGCTTCTTGGTACTTTACCGGATACTTGGGAAACTTTTAGGACATCCTTGTCCAACTCTGCACCAGATGGTGTTATCACCATGGAATTGGCTAAAGGTAGTATTTTGAATGAAGAGATGAGAAGAAAGTCACAAGGTTCCTCTTCACATTCAGATGTCTTGGTCACAGAAAGGCAGGGGAGAAGTAAAAGTAGAGGCCCGAGTAACAGAGGTAATCATCGTAGCAGTTCTAGCAAAGGAAAATTTGCTGATGTTGAATGTTATCACTGCCACAAGAAAGGACACACAATGAAGTTCTGCAGACAGTTGAAAAAGGAGAACAAGAAGAAAAACTACAATAATCAGAAGAACAAGCACAAGAAAGATGATGATGGTGATGACAGTACTGAAGTAAATACCACCACAGATGAGTTCTTTGTTTGTTCAGATTATGATATGGTTAACCTTGCTCATGATGATTCGAGTTGGATTCTTGATAGTGGTGCTACGTGTCATGTTGCAACACGAAAAGAATATTTTTCATCTTACACACCAGGTGATTTCGGTGTTGTTAGGATGGGTAATACTGGGCTATCTAGGATTGCTGGTATTGGAGATATTTGTTTGAAGTTTGACACAGGGATGGAATTGGTTTTGCATAATGTGAAACATGTCCCGGATATGAGACTCAATATTATCTCAACAGGTCTTCTTGATGAAGATGGTTACCACAACAGTTCTGGTAATGGCTTGTGGAAAGTGACTCTCGGATCATTGATTGTTGCAAGAGGGAAAAGGGAATCCAAGTTATACATGACACATCCGAAGATCTCCAAGAGCATTGTCAATGCTATAGACAATGATGATATGACCGAGTTATGGCATAAGAGACTTGGTCACATGAGTGAAAAAGGGATGTCTATTCTTTCTAAGAAGAATGTGTTATCCGGTGTGCATGATATTAACCTGAAGAAGTGCTCTCACTGTTTGGCAGGAAAGCAGACTAGACGTGCTTTTAAGAGTCGTCCTTCTTTTAGGACGGAGAACATACTTGATCTGGTACATTCCGATGTTTGTGGTCCCATGAAGACTAAGACACTTGGTGGGTGTTCGTATTTTGTCACTTTCATCGATGATCATTCAAGGAAGGTTTGGGTATACACCTTGAAGACTAAAGATCAAGTATTGGATGTGTTTAAGCAGTTTCATGCTTTAGTTGAGAGGCAGACAGGGAAGAAACTTAAATGTATTCGAAGTGATAATGGAGGTGAATACATTGGCCCCTTTGACGCGTATTGTAGAGAGCATGGAATTCAGCATCAAAAGACTCCACCGAAGACACCGCAATTGAATGGCTTGGCAGAGCGGATGAATAGAACCTTGGTTGAGAGAGTCAGATGTTTGCTTTCACATGCAGGGTTGCCTGCTTCTTTTTGGGGTGAGGCTTTGAATACGGCGGTACATGTTATTAATTTAACCCCTTGTGTTCCTTTGCGTTTTGATGTTCCTGACAGGGTTTGGAGCGGCAAAGATGTTTCATACCATCATTTACGAGTCTTTGGATGTAAGGCATCTGTGCATATTCCCAAAGATGAAAGATCAAAGCTTGATGTGAAGAATAAGCCATGTGTGTTCCTCGGGTATGGTCAAGATGAACTTGGGTACAGGTTGTATGACCCAGTACAAAAGAAACTTGTTCGCAGCCGAGATGTAGAGTTTGACGAAGATCAAACTTTGAAAGATGTTGAGAAGACTGAGAAGGAGACAATTCCTCAACATAATGATGATCCTATTGACTTAGATCCGGTTCCTCCAAAACATTTTGATGCACAGTTTGGAGATGATATTCAGAATGATGAAGAACAAAATGATGAAGAACATGGTGCTGATGATGTTGATGCTCAAGAGCAACCAAACCTAGATGAAGACGTTCATCCTGAGTTGCCAGTGCCTATGCCACCATTTGTTCCACTTAGGCGGTTCACTAGAGATCCTCCCGACCTTGAACTCAAAGACTTACCATCCCATCTTGAGTATGCGTTTTTGGAGGGTGATGACAAATTACCCGTCATAATCGCTAAAAACTTGAAAGATGAGGATAAAACTGCCCTAATCAAGGTTCTTAAGTCACACAAACATGCCATAGCTTAGAAGATTTCTGATATTAAGGGGATAGATCCGTAGTTTTGGAAAATACCAAACCCATAGTTCAACATCAGAGAAGAGTTAACCCCAAAATCCATGAGATTATTAAGCAAGAAGTTATCAAACTTCTTGATGCCGGAAGAAAAGTATTCACTTTCTTAAAATGCGGGGTTGGAAAAACGATTTTCAATGTTGGAAATGCTTGCGCGATTCAGAACTTGTTGTCTTTTTGCATCTGTAGCGGTGTCAATGATTTGTGTGTCAACAAAAGAAAAGTATCCACCTTCTTGAGACGCAGAGCTGGAAGGATGATTTTCAGCGGCCTTCTCATTGCTTACGGTTTCGCACAACCACGTTCATTTTGAGTCTGCAACAATTCCTGCAGCCGCATGATAACTGACGTACACCCAATTATTAAAGTAAAAGCTAAATTAATCAGTCATAAACTAAAAGTCATAAACAAATAAAAAACTATGGAGAACTTGGATTACCTCCGTGTTAGAGTCCCGTGAGGTTAGGAATACAGTATTCTGATATCGGAAGATAAGCTGCAGATCTGCATTTCTGTGACACACTTGAGACACCCACTGTGGTTGCAAGTACGTTCCATGTGTGGCTAGCTTTATAGGAACGAATGTTGAGTCTTATACCAAACATGGCGTTCCAGTTTTTTAGGATTGAGAAAAAAAGCTTTATTTGAGGGTCGTAGATATACCATTAATTTCAGGGATAAAGCGTATAAGTGACTTGAACACATGCCAACATGCCCATTATGCCATATCTAGTGATACAGTTTCAAGAGCCTTACTGAGTATGCATACTGTCTACCCATGATAGCCACCACTTCGAGCACGGTTCGAATAACCATTGTTATCTATTGAAGCAGGATAGTGATTACTATACTGATGCAGTGCCAAATATAATGTTAATAAAGTTTATGCACAGATTAATATACCTTTATAGTTTGCGTATGTGTTCTTCTATAGTAGGCCGAATTCCTTACGAAACCCTCATCATCAGACTCTCGACAACTGCCACAAACATACGACTTTAATCATTAACCACTCTATATAGTGTGTAGGCTAAAAAAGGTTAGAATGACACCCTAAAGAATCTGGATAGACGACTGATCTCCGCAACCTTACTTATTTATTTTACAAAAGGGAAATAACAACAGATAACAAAATAAATTTTCAAAATTTGAAGAATGAGAAACACAAATTTGAATCCGATCAGTCGAAAAAACATCCAACACAACATTTTCAGCAAATATGAATGTAACAACAACTTACATTTAGTAGTATACATTCCAAAAACAAAATTAAACAACCATAAGGAATAATAAAGAAAAAGAATAATACATTAATCTTATTCGATAAAACACCTTAAATCAATAATAAAATACGATCATAACATTATTAACGCAACACAAATCGAACCCCTAAATCAATTATCTATATAAAAAACCCTAATATTAAATCCCACGCTACTGCTAAATGTAAATCCTTTGAAAATAAAAAACCATCACTTTCTGTGTACGGCATGAATATGGATTAATGTATGTAAATGGTTATAATGAAGATGGATTATTTTACATATAGCCAATGAAAGTGATCTAAATTAACAATTTATGTAATCGCATACATGATATCTCATATCATGTTGTTGTTGTTGTTGTAGCAAATCAAATGAAACAAACAACACACTACTTAAAACATTTTTAAATTGGAAAACGTCACATAAATGGGTAGATAATATGAAAGCGATGTAAATTAACGATTTAGGTAATCTCATACATGATATATATCTCATATCTGTTTATGAAACTTTTCCTAAATGAAAACTATACTCTCTATTTTGAATCTATGGAAACAATTAAATATCGATTGAATATAAATGGTTATTTAAAATTTTACTACAGTATGTTATGTTAGGGGTGAGCATAACGGACAGCGAACTGGACCGAACTGAGAAACCGACTCAAACTGGACCGAACCTATTTTGGTCCGGTCCTCGGTCCACACTTTACCTCATGTTTGGTTTGCGGTCTGGTTATGTTCGCGGTCCGGTTCGGTTCGGTCCGGTCTTATCTATAACCGATCATTTTACCTTATCGGACCCGACCGACCGAAAAACCAGACCGAACACATCCAGTCCGGTCCTCGGTCCGTAGTTTTGGGCTAAATCGGTCTCGGTACGGTCCGGGTTTGACCCGATGCTCACCCATATGTTACGTCGTTACACGTATAGCAAACGTAATTGATTTCTATTATGATAAGTAAACGCTTACCCTTTATCTCTTATAAAAAATCACAGGTTCTTATAACAATGCTTAAACATTTGCGATCTTTCATTTTTAAAGCAATACACTACAACATTTACCACTATCCCCAGCGACATTTCCACGCTTTCCTGGGCGACATGTCGCTGGGGATACTTATCCCGGGCGACATGTCGCCCGGGATAATTTGAAGGGAAAGTTGGCGGCCTTTGTAATGGAACACACCTGATAGTAACACAATCACTCCCAAAGGTGATAAAAGCTCAAATTATCACAGGTATAAGAGTATCTCAGAAAGTGTTTCTACCGCGTATTCCATTGACTACACGAAATCCACGAATACCTTTTGTTTTCAAAAGGAATCAGTTTCCGGTGACATTTCCACGCCTTCCCGGGCGACATGTCGCTGGGGATACTCATCCCGGGCGACATGTCGCCCGGGATAATTTGAAGGGGAAAGCTCGCCAGGGATTCTTTCCCGGGCGACTTTCCCGAGCGACTTGGTGGGACCCACACGTTTTCAGCCAAACTAATATGTGCCACGGTGGATACGTATCCCGGGCGACATGTCGCCCGGGAAAGTGGTGTTATAAAATAATGATTAGTATTGATGAATGCTTATTTAATTAAAATAGCGTTTTCCCGGGCGACATGTCGCCCGGGAAAAAAGAAACTAAAAATTATTTCGTCACTATCCCGGGCGACATGTCGCCCGGGAAAAGAAAAAATAAAATAATTTCTCACTTATCCCGGGCGACATGTCGCCCGGGAAAAAAGAAACTAAAAATTATTTCGTCACTATCCCGGGCGACATGTCGCCCGGGAAAAGAAAAAATAAAATAATTTCTCACTTATCCCGGGCGACATGTCGCCCGGGATTAATTATAAATTTTTTTTTGTTTCAACCTTCCCGGGCGACATGTCGCCCGGGATATGTCTGCAAATTTTTTTTTGCAGCCTGCACAGCAGCTATTTTCCAGATTTTTTTCCGGAATTTTTCCGGAAAAAAATCTACCAAACATCAAACCTGTATAAACCAATATAGACTCTATCCAAATACATCACAACTTGTACCAAAACACAATACAATATAACGGATCAACGCATTTGATCTAATAAAGCTAAATCGTCCAAAATCCTAATAAACACAATATAGTCTACAAAACGGGGCTTACTATTCACAAACCTTGAATTATCCGCAAGTTACAAATCAATATTCAACTAGATAGGGAGACAAATGTTTACATAAAGGTCGCCAAGATCAACGTAAAGAAACAAAATAGCATACTAACCAATATATAACATCTCTAACTATCGCCATCCTCCTCGTCCTCCTCGTCATTGCCGCCGTCCTCATCGTCGGCTATCTCATCATCCCCGCACCCGCGACTCCCGCTACCGAACTCAGGTGTTGACTTATACTATGTCAGTATCTGTGAAAACTTGTCGTCACTTCTAAAAAGCTTCATCATCAAGTTCACCTGTTTGGTTAGGTACTTGTTCTTCTTTTTTAGCTTTTCGACATCGCCGGAGTTGTGCGTGCATTGAGGCGGGGGCGGAGGGGGCGGAATGAGGACATCTCTGGCCCGTCCCGGTAGTACCCTACCAACACCGGGAAGGTGCCCCCGCTGCTTGCCCTTTCGAGCCATGGCATTGATCTCTTCATCAGTGTAGGGCACACCCGACTCGGTGTTGGAGCCTAGAGCCCGCAGCCTCACCATCTCCTCCTATGTAGTGACAAAAACACAAGATAGTTTATTTATTAGTCGGGTTGCTACATTATTTCTCGACAAATCATTAAAGTGCGTGTTTTGAAACAAAACTTACGTATATAGCTCGGTCCTCATCCCGTATGAATACCCCGTTAACGGTGTGCGTCACGAAGAAGGTGTCGATGAGCGACGGGTACTCTCGAGTCTCTGAGCTCGCCATCTGTACATACACACGTATATAAGATGAAACAAATTAAAAACGACAAATCACAACACACTAAAGCATATAATCAGATATATATGTATATATGTATGTAAAATAATTATAATGTTTATTACCATCTGATCTCGAAGGCGAGCAAGTGACCGGGATTCCTGATGGCATTCGACCATGCTCTTTACCTGGTTCTGGCGATTTTGAGCGACTCGGGCTTGGTTCCTGGGATCATTCCAGAAGGAAAGCTGGGCATCCCAACTGCCGGGGTAATGTTCTCGAGACGTCGCTGCCTGTTGCTCTCCACATCGTAAGTCCCGGTCTCGAGGTTTATAACCCAACGCGTTGCCTTGAGGGAAGCCTTGTTGGTACTGTACAACTCTTGCAAATGCTGCTGGATGCCCGCATTAATATCTGTCCAGCGCTGGGATTGCATGTGAAGCTTCAAGTCAAACTGGGTCTGCAATCATATACAACAAAATAAATACAGAGTTAGAGATATAATTTATATATTTATCTAAATTTGTTTATTAATTTATATGATATAAATAAATAAACGAATTTAGATAAATATACACAATTAAATAAATGAACATGATAATGAAATAAATATAAAAGGATAATGAAATAACTGACCCTAATCTTTGCCACGAGCCCCGCCTTCCGCTCTGCCAGGACTGGCTCCAAAAAGGGTAGTGCAAAGGCATCTCCCTAATGAGTTCTCCAAGGTAATTAGACCAATGACACGCATGGTCACCAAGAGGCATCAGGGTCTTTTTGTCATCCCACTCAAACTGGATCGGGACAGGGCTGCTTACATCAATGATCTTCTTTAACCTGAGGTTTCGGGTCTCCTGGCGGGTATGCAGCCTGCCCGCTTTCCTGCCACCCAAATTGGTTTTTCTTTTGCCCTTGCCTGCAAAATCAAGTGAGTGATAAATTCATAAAAATTCAAGGCAAGCAAATTCAATATATCAAATTTATGCTTGTATTACAATAATCCAGAAATTCTTACCTCGGTTGCTAAAGCAATCCGCGCAACCGGTGGATATATGATGTATAGGGGGACGATCATCACCGCCATCGTCACCGCCGTGGCCCCCTGCAACATCTGCTGACATCTGTACAAGTACAATTAAGATAACATATAGAAATTCATGAACAAAATAATATAAGCATGCACACATCCAATTACATACATATCCAAATAAATATACACATTTAAACAATCCACAACAATTTCATTAATTCATTCAAATATATAAGTGTCTTTTACAAGTTACAACTCAAGATTAATCTTCTTTTTTACTAGAATAAACAACATCTACACCATCATCATCCTCAACATTGACGAGGTCTTCATCATCAGAATCTGCTAAATTATGAGGAAGGGCGTCTTCATCATCAATAATATCATCGTCTTTGTCAACATCAATGATACCTGGTGGTGCGTCAACATCTATTGATTGACCATCTATATGAAAAGTCGCAAAATCCAAGTCATTCAAACTAGTAGAAAGTGCGAGATCAGATGAGTTGTCGAAATGTATAACATCAGGATCATCCTCTACCACGATGACACCCCCGTTGGAAAAAAATTTATGATTCACATGTTTGATGACCTTCCAGTGGAGTGGTCGTTTGGCCATATCTTCAAGGTAGAAGACTTGTTTGACTTGTGTTGCGAGAATGTATTGATCATCTTTAAACGACTCACCTTTTGCCCAGATTTGTGTCATGTTGTTTCTAAGGACAAGATGTTTGACTTTACGTCCTTCGTTGATAGTGTCGAACCACTTAACTCGGAACAACACAACTTTGAACAACAAATACGAAAACTCGAGGATTTCTTGAAGCTAACCATAATACATTTCTCCATCCTTCCCACCAGGCGAACAAATGCCGTTGTTTTGAGTTGTGCGACGTTCATCGCGGCTATGCATGACAAACCTCACACCATTAACTACGCAAGAGTTGAGTGAGATTGGATTCGGTGTTGGTCCAGAAGCCAAAGCGAACAACTCGCTGCTTGTGCTAACACCTGGGTTGTTGTCTACATGACGTTGACGGATCTATGAAGAAGATAGGGTTAGATAGAGAACACAAAATATGATATCGTTATTTTTACAGTTAAGTATACAAAATAAGTCTAAGTTTACCTGCGACTCAAACCAGCCGGGAAATTCTTCTTTCATGTCTTTGTTAGGAAATTCACTGAAAAACGTCCATGGTATTAGAATAAATCATTGAAAATATAAGTTAAGAAAAAGAAGTTTCAAAATAAAAACGCGTACCTCTTGAACTTGGACCGGTACGTGTCGATTTCAGGACTGTTGTGAAGTACATACCATATCATTTTCTTCAACTCTTGGTCAGCAAACCGAATAACTGACCATAAACCAATCGATTTACATACCGATCGAAACACCTGAAACTGATACGTTGGGGGTGGGGGATCCACATTACGGTTGGGATGATTAAATTTTGTGGTAACATCCCGAAAATAATGAGAACTGAAAGTCAATGCTTCTTCTGCAACATAACCCTCCGTAATTGAACCTTCTGGCTTAGCTTTATTTCGTACATAACCTTTTAGCTTCTTCATGAATCTTTCAAATGGAAACATCCACCAGGGGTGAATAGGCCCGCCTTCAAGAGCCTCCAAAGGTAAATGGATAACCAAGTGAATCATAATGTCAAAGAAAGCGGGAGGATATATGAGCTCGAGATTGCATAAAATATCGATCACCTTGCTCTGAGCTTTCAACATGTCATCCTCCATCAAAGTTTGAGAGCAGATTTGCTTAAAGAATGAACATAGCTTGATTATTGGTTTTACAACCTCATCGGGCAAGTATTGCTGAAGTCCGTAAGGAAGTAAACGTTGCATCATTATATGACAATCATGAGACTTCAGGCCTATTATATTGGTATCATTATCAGTCACTTTGTGCTTAAATTTGGATCCGAACCCATCTGGTAGTTAACTCCTTTGATGAACTGACAAAACTTTTTTCTGTTCTCTGTTGTGAAAGAATACGCAGCCTGATGCTTCGAGTACTTCCCGTTTTTGTTTTGGCCGAGCCACAAGCGACTTCGAATGCCGAACCTTTTCAAGTCTTGTCTTGCCTTGGTGGTGTCTTTAGATTTGTCATTCATTAATAAAGTGTTCAAGATACTTTCCAACATATTTTTTCCGATATGAATGATATCTAAATTGTGTTTTAGTGTAAGAAAAGACCAATACTCAAGCTCGTAAAAAATAGATCGTTTAGTCCAGTTCAACTCGACAAGAACATTGTGTTTTATCTTCACACCCTCATAACTCGGATGTTTACCTTTCACACGTGTGGGTAATCTAGCAATTTCAGCATAGATTTGATCCCGGTTAAATGTTCTAGGAGGATCCCCGTCTTCGGTTTCACCATTGAATTTAAGTGACCTCCTCCATTTATGGGTCTTCTTTAAGAATCTTCTGTGGCCAACATAAGCTGTTTTGCCTAACACACACACACACAGAAGGAGTGTCTTCATTACATGTAGTGCATGCCTTGTAACCATGCCCACTCTACCTAGAAAAACTACTTCGATCAGGAAAATCATTGATGGTCTATAAAATTATCACTCTCATATGAACTTCTGACCTGTAGCAACGTCTATAGTCTTGACACCTTTCAGTGCCTAAAAATCCTTTAGGTCATCAATTAAAGGCCTCATGTAAACATCAACGTCCTTGCCCGGGGATTTAGGGCCAGGAATTAACAAGGTCAGCATAAAAGAACTCTCTTTCATACATAACCACAGAGGCAGATTGTATGTTGTCAATATAACCGGCCGCATGCTGTAAGCCTGAATAAGGTTGCCGTACGGATTGAAACCATCAGCAGCCAACCCTAATCAAACATTTCTTGGTTCTTTTGCAAAATCCAGATACTTGGGGTCAAAGTTCTTCTATGCTCTACCATTAACCGGGTGTTGCATCTTAGCGGGCTCTGTAACTTTCCAGTAACATGCCAATTCATTTCCTTTGCAGTGTGACTAGACTTGTACAAACGTTGTAATCTAGGAATGATCAGAAAGTAACGCAATACCTTCTTAGGAACTTTCTTCCACGGGGTGTTACTGTCTTTCCATCTACTCGTTTTACACACCGGACAGAAATGCACATCTTTGTTTTTGTCGCCCCGAAATAAGAAGCAATCGTTTACACAAGCAATCGTCTTCTTTATTGCATAGTATGACGGTGGGAGCTTGTATCCTTTACTGGTGGGAAATACATTTTGGAAAAACTCTAACATTTCATTGAATATAGAACCAGTCAATTTACCTTTGACCTTAAAATAGGTAAACTTTGCCATAAAGTCTAATCGAGTCACATAGTCACAAATGGGGTACAGCTCCTCGTTGGCACTGGCATATAACTCTTCAAACTCGTTACGTTTATCTTGAGTCGGTTCGTTACTTGTCTTACCAATATCTCCTTGTGTTGGCTCATTTTGTTCATTATTCAGAGGAATATAGCTAAGATCATTAAGTAACGCTGTCATGTCACACATCAAAAAAAAAAAAAAAAAAAAAAAAAAAAAAAAAAAAAAAATAATGAGGTTGTCTTGTGTTATCTGTTACTGGCGGTGGTGGAGGAAGATCCGGTTCACCGTGGTGAACCCATGTTTTATAACTTGGGTCAAACCCATATCGAGTAATGTGGGTTGAAAGGTGGTTAATGGACACCCACAATACTAGACGACAAGACTTGCATATACATTTTATATTCCCAGCACTATCCACTAACGACTTGCAATCATCGACGAATTTCTTAAGACCGGTATAAAATGATTTTTCATGACGCTCTAAAAGTGTCCAACTCTTATCAATTACCATAAATGCGTCTAAATGATACAATTAGTTATTATATGCAACTTAATTAAACACATTCAAATGAGGAATACGAGATGTTTTGTTCACCTAGTGCAACTATGGAAGGCAATCCTAACCCACTCTTTGAATGATTCGTCTCATATATTAATGCGTATAACCAATTTACTATTTGAGAAAATTTCGGCAACATTTCCCCTCAACTCTCCAAATATGTGTTTAAAGACATATTCGTAGGAGTAAAGGAGAAATACTGTCGAAATCATCTCAAATAGTAAATCAATTATACGCATTCATATCCTAAATGAGACAAAATATTCAAAAAGCAGTCCCAAACAGGGGATTTTTCGAAATTAATTTCTAATAAATTAATTTTGGACGGGTTTTCTATAGGGTGATTAAATTCAGACGGGGATGTTAACATAAATGACCCTTAAGAACACGGATCCGGAGGCATGGTAAAGTGAAAGAGAAATTGAGCCATGTTTATTAGAGAAAAGGAGAGAGAGATGGAAGTTGTGTGTGTGTTTGAGAGAAAAAGGAGAAAAACACACACACACACTTTTTACCAAAGTGAGCTTCACCCCTCCATGGAAGTATGGAGGGGGTATTTATAGTCCCGGGCTTTACTAGCTAAACTAACCCGACATGACTAAAAATGATAAATGTAATTCCAGATAAGTCACCATATTTTAGGACTAATAGGGGATTTTTTGAAATTAATCACTAAAATCCTAAAACATTCCTAAAGGGTTTAATAAAATAAATATCAAACGCATATCCAAACGCAAATAACCAAAATAAGCTGTTTATTAACAAATACCAAACGCATCATGGCTTACACCAACTTTTATCAAACTAATATTTCAACGCAATTCACATAATGAAAACATTCCTAAAGGGTTCAATAAGTTGTTTTTAAACAGCTTATCAGCTTATATAAATGGCTTATATGTGTTATTCAAACTAATACCAAACGTAATTCATAAACTAATACCATGAAAACACATATTAGTAACAATAAACTTTCCCCGGGGATACTAAAAGGATAAAAAAGTTAAAACATACCTTCTGTGGCAGGCTTAGCTCGTTCTCGCCCTCGGCTCGTTATCCCCCTTGTCTCGTTCTCGACTGTCAACTGCCAAACAAAAAAAATTTAACACAATTTTATAATTAACACCATATTATACCAAACCTTATCATAATTAAAACCAAACCTTATCATAATTAACAAAATTAAAAAAATTACAACCAAACCTGTGGTCTCGGCTACTGTTACACGAATGTCACCACCAACAATTAGAGGGTTAGAAAAAGAAGTAGAAGAATTATCATTTAGAGGGTTTAGAAAAGAATTATGGTTTAGAGTAGGAGGAGGTGGTGGCGGTACTGTGCTCGTGTGCTCGTGTGGTGGAGGTGGTGGGTTCTGTGGTGAGTGGTGGTGGTGGTGGTGGGTTCTGTCGTGGAGGTGATGGTTGTGGTGTCGCAGCTATTGTTTATTTAGTTTATAACTTTTTTGACTCAGAGTTATGGACCAGATCTGCTTTTTGATACTGTTTCTATCCCAGGCGACAATCCCCGGCGACATGTCGCCCGGGCAAAGGTAAACATTTGTCGTTTAGCTAAAATGAAATTTTTCGAGGGGATAATCCCCGGCGACATGTCGCCGGGGAATGTAATTTACAAAAAACATTGATGTTTTACGTTTTAAATCATTATTATTTATAAAATATATTTTATAAATAATAATTTATAAAGATAGTTATAAAATATATAATTATTATTTAAAATTATTTTTTATAAATATATAATTATTATTTACAATTATTTTTTATAAAATATATAATCGGTTCGTTTCGGCCGGTTCGTCCGGTTCCTCAGTTCGTGCCGGTCGGATTCGTATAAATTATTTACTTTTTAATTTTTATCGATGTTCATTAGATGTTTAACGGATGAGTCGATATGTTATCGTTGTACATTAGATGTTTAACGGATGAGTCGATATGTTATCGTTACACATTAGATGTTCATCGGCTCAATTATAACGATGATAGTCATAACAAAGGTAGCAAAACTACTTAGAAATCACCCATAAGTAGCTAGAACATGATAAGTAAGTGTCTCAATCTCCGGTGAATTATTTCCTTCTTGATCTTCCTCTTCGCGATGATTCTCTGCTATCGTTACACATTAGATGTCCAACGGATGAGTCGATATACTATCGATGTACATTAGATGTTCAACGGATGAGTCGATATGTTATCGTTGTACATTAGATGTTCAACGGATGAGTCGATATGTTATCGTTGTACATTAGATGTTTAACGGATGAGTCGATATGTTATCGTTACACATTAGATGTTCATCGGCTCAATTATAACGATGATAGTCATAACAAAGGTAGCAAAACTACTTAGAAATCACCCATAAGTAGCTAGAACATGATAAGTAAGTGTCTCAATCTCCGGTGAATTATTTCCTTCTTGATCTTCCTCTTCGCGATGATTCTCTACTATCGTTACACATTAGATGTCCAACGGATGAGTCGATATGCTATCGTTGTACATTAGATGTTCAACGGATGAGTCGATATGTTATCGTTGTACATTAGATGTTCAACGGATGAGTCGATATGTTATCGTTGTACATTAGATGTTAAACGGATGAGTCGATATGCTATCGTTACACATTAGATGTTCATCGGCTCAATTATAACGATGATAGTCAACGCATGATCAATAATGTGAGTGTGAAGTTACGTGCTGCCATAGAAGAATATCAATTGTTTACTCAAGAACTTGAAGCTTTTCCTGGTTGGGTTGTGAACAAGGACATGTCAATTGAGTACTTGCAAGAGCTAGTACAGAGAGACGAGGAGATGGTTCTAAGGTTGCAGGTCCTGGAAAAGGAGGTAGAGGAGAGGGCTGATGAGAAGATACTTTTCATTGAAAAGTTAAAGAGGAATGTGTCCTTTGAATAAAAATGTGTATGTACAATAGTGATATGTGGGTTGGGATGTTAGAGAGAAAGATGATGGAAAATGGATGAATTGTATAAATGAAAGTGTGAGGAAAAATGGAACAACCAACCCTCTCCAAGACTAGGAGAGGGTGTATATATAGCTACAATGGCCGGCCATGGGCTGGAGTTGGGCCACCCATGGGCCTTGGGCCGGACTAGATTACTAATCTAATCCTTATACTAACTACGAGCTAAGACTTGTTACAACTTTGGAAGTGACCGACACTTTTCATGTTTCCAACAATCTCCCCCTGTTTGTGGTCAAATTTATATACTTATAGAGTATTAATCCCGTGAAAATTTCTAACCAAAATACTTCTCAATCAAGAGAAATATAAGGTAAAAATCTCACAAAAGAAAACACAATTCGTATATTTTTATCCGGGAAATACTTTTTCCGGTCCTGTGTCCCATGAATCGTGATTGAGGAATTTAGGAATAATTCGGGATTCCCCGAAAAAAAAAAAGTTAAGAATGATAAAGGATTTTTTTGAATTATTGATTACGCTACAAAATATAATAGCACGAATTAAAAACAATTAACTAGCACGAAATTTAAATGCACAAAACGTAAAAATGCGAGCTAAAACTGAAATTTAAAAACTAAGGCACAACTTTTAACAAATTTTATACCTAAAAATCACAAATTTAAAATGAAAATTTTAGGAAGAGGAATTAGAATTTTTTAACTATTTTTGAAATTTTTATGATTTTTCTAAGTTTAATGAATTAATCAAAAATTAACTTTTTCTAAAAATTAACACTAAAATTTTTCTTTTATTTTTCAAAAATTCTAGATTTAAAATGAAAATTAATGCAAAAAGAATCAAAAAATTTCAACTATTTTTCTATTTTTTATGATTTTTATAAGAAAAATGAATTAACTAAAAACTATTTTAATTTCTAGAAAATACAAATTTAATGAGAAAAATGTAGAAAAATGGTTTTTAACTACTTAACTGGTGCAGAAAATCAATGAAACAAAAGCCCTAATTTTTATGACCTAATTGTACCCTAATTTGACCAATTAAAACTATAAACCCTAAATAATAAAACTAATTTGAAAAATATTAAACCTAATTATTATTCTAGAAAAGACAGGGTAGATATTGAAAGAAATGAAACAACCAGGTAGGCGTGTGGCCAAACTTCCACTAAAAAGTTACCCAATAGAGAAAACGGTACCCCTGAAGTATAAGAAAAAGTAAGAAACAAACCCTACGAATTGGCTTAATTTTGCTTATTGAAAAAGTGCTATTTCAGAATAAAACTAAAACTACAAAGTTTTTGGTTAACTAGCTTATTTCAAACAACTTTAATTAAAGGACTTCTAATTTTTAACAAAGAAAAAGCTAAGAAAATAAGCAATAGCTAACTGTACAAAAGTGGCTTGTTTAAACTAGTGTATATAGGATTTGGCTTATTATGAGCTTATTATTCTAGATGAAAAATTAAAAACTAAAAGAAACTAAGTGATGTTTAAGATGTGTGTTAAAAGATTCTAAACTAAGATTAACCTAGAGTTAACAGAATTAGAAAGAAAATTAAGATGGAAAAGTGCAAGGTTTTCTGAAACTGTTTTTGAGCTTTTTACTAATAAGCTAAAGAGCATATTACTGAACTTTAAAAGCTGCCCCTTTGACAATAGCTAACCTAAACTATCTAAAATCAACCTGAATAAAAGGGATTTTCAATTTTATCAACTAGATATGAAAAATAGCAAAATGCAATAAGCTGAAATTTTAACATATCTGATAATCACTACTTTTTTTGACAGAAAATTAAGCTAGAGTAAATGCTTAAAATTGAAAACTAAATGATGAAAATTATTAAGCTAATGGAATTCTAAACTTATGCTAAATTCTAAAGTTTAGTTTTTACTTATGAATGCTCAAAATCTTATGAGAGAAATGAGTAGCAACAACAGTTAATACTGTTGTTGCTGGTGCAAATGACCTAAAATGGGCAAAAGCAAGCTAAACTTTTGAGATGCAAACTCTTTAAACCTTCTATCTATGTTAATCTAAACCTGCATTTACCAATCTTTTGGCTATAGGATGTTTAAAACTATTAATCCTAAAGCAATTTTTTAACTCAAACTTGCCCTGGTGCTGGCAAGAGATTTTAAAACCTAAACTTTTGGATTTAACAACCTAAACCTTAAAACCTTTGTAGAACCTTATAGAATGACTACACTCAGCTGTGTGAAAAATTTGACAAGTTTACTTTGACTTTAAGAGTCAAATGAAGCTTATACCAAACACACCTTTAAGCTAAACTGCCAAAGCTAAGTTCAATCAAAAACTGATTTAATGACTAAAACAGATGAAACTTTTTATCTACTTCTATTAATTCTCACCTACTTAAGCTAATTGAGCTATAAAAATACTAGCTTATTAGTGATAAAAAGCTAGTTACTCTTTGTAGCTTATTATTCTAAAATTGACAGAAATGTAAGTATAAACTCTAGATGAGTTGTTAACTAAGAAAACTTAAAATAATAACAACTAAAAGCTGTCTACACTAAATGAAACAGGATTAAGCACTAGAGTAAGCAAACAAATTTGAAATAAGCAAAATGAATAAGCTAGGTAGATGCTAAAATAGAATTGAGAGAATAAAACCTTATTTTTGCAGAATCTTCACACTTAAGTTGTCCAAAAGTAGAAACTTAAGTGTTCCTAATGGCTACCAAGCCTCTAAACCTTGAAAACCACAATAAGCTGAATTTGAGCTTATTTACTCTTGTTTCTTCCAAATTAAACTCAATAGCCTCAAGTGATCATGCTTTTGGTGTACAATGAGTAATATTAGTAAATGAATGTGTAAGAAACAATACTTGATTAAAATTGAGCTTATGAGAAAGAATAAGCTCAAATGAGCTTATTAAGAGCTTATTTGATGAAATTTTCTTAAACTTGAAAACAAATGATTAAGAAACGTGTAAATTGAATTGTATTACTTGAATTGAAGAAGTACAAGCTTAAAAGAAGAGATTACAAGAGCTTTAAAACTAAATGCTACAATTTTGAAAGTAAATTCTTATTAAGAGAGAATTACAAATTGAAAGTTTAAAACAGAAAAACAACAACTAAAAAATGAACTTTACAACTGCTATTTATAGAGAATTGGGAGAGAGGAGGGAAGAATTCTAGAATAGTCCATTTAAATCTCGACCCTTGATCTCTTTTGGATCATTTGTAGCCGTTGGATAAGCTTGGTGAGGTGTCTTGTCCAATAGATGGATGCCACGTGGGCGTTTGTGATTGGAGAAGGTTTATGAACGAGGTTGAGAGTTATATAGGAGCGGGGGTGTGGGAAATTCGAAGGTGGGTTTGTGTGTAAAATTGGCGGGAAATTCTGTTTTGGTGGTTAGTTTGTTACGATAAAAGCGGCTGTTTGTTTAAATCTTTGGAAACATGGCACTTTTAGTCCCTGCGATTGCCTCCGCCCAATCTAATGTAAAAAGAGGTTTCAAGATGGCAAGTTTGGCCCTTGTGTTTTCCTCTTCTTTTTCTTCTTTATTAAAACACTTTCCACTTTTGCAACTTTGGTCCTTGATCTTCAAAACTTCAAAATAGGCCCTTGAAACTTTGGAGACTTGTCAACTTTGGTCCTTTGACTTTATTTTGGCCTTTGACTTCTTCCTGCGTGTTGGCCTGAATTCCGGCTTTGATCATTGTCTGTTACTTCCACTCTTGTTCTTGTCTCCTTTCGTTCCTTGTCAGTTTATTTTGACTGGTTTTTCCTTCTTTTTGTCTTTAATCCTTCCTGTACACAATTGGACAAAAAGTGCATACTTTTTCTAATTCTTTTGGCATTTTCTTGCTTTTATTTGGCAAAATCCCGGGTAATTTAATGTACAATTAAGCAAATATCAAAATTCCCCAAACTAAAGGATTGCCGTGTCCTCACGCAATGTTATGAATTGTACACTTTGTAAACTAAAAAGTTTCCAAAATGCCCTTGTTTTTACCTTTTATGAATCACCTTTTTTAAACAACTTTCGCTTTTCTTAACATTTAATCACATAGAAACACATTAATGGCAATCATTGCAATTTTGCAACTTTTAGGCTCATTGAAATAGGCTACTCCCGATTAATAGAGCACAAAAGAGGAAAATTCATCATCCTTGACTTTTCACTAGACTAAACAAAAGCTAATAAATAAGATCAAGTCAATAGAAGTCTAAATGATTTAAAGCACTCTATACTTATACTTGGAACTTTTCACTCCCAGGAATAAATTAATGATTAAGATGTGTGCACTCTTTTTAACTCAACCATAGATCAATTTATCTTCATAGTTGAAATTCATCTAAGCTTTACAAATAAGCCTTGTGAGCTTAAATGTTAATAACATAGATAAATCTCGACTCAAAGCTAAAAGAGATTCGTAAACAAAACTTTATAAATTGATTGAGAGTAAATGAATTTTAAACCCATTTCTTTTTTTTTTCATGTACTATAATTAATTTTTATTCTGCAATAGGAAGTTGTTTCTTAGTTCGAACCCCACTTAGGCTTTTCTCCCAAATAGGATATCGCAAACAAACAACCGGTGTTCTTAGTTCGAACCCCCCTCCGCTGCTAACGTTTGTAGTTATCCGCGACAACACCTTTCCAACAAAGCTAGAAATCCAAAGTCCCTTAGTTTTGCAATTCATCACCTAGGCCGCGCTCCCAGTTGATGAATGCCTACAACCTGATCCTACGTACATAGTTTTAACCCTTAGTTGCGACCCCATCCGAGTCTTGCTCTCAACATGGATACGCCAACGATTAAAAACTTACATATAGCTTTATTATTCTATTTTGCGAATGCCTTCATTGCACGAAAAAATAATGCTTTTTGTGCATTAGAAATGCTTCATTGGCAGTCTTTTTAAAATTAATCTTTTTGATGAATGAAAATTTTCACTTAGAAAATCAACTTATAAATTGAAACCCAAAAATCTAACTTACATATTAAAAATGAATTCTTTTTATCAAAATGTAAGACTTTTTCTAAAACATTGGTTGACTTAGCTAAATTAAAAAGAGCACGTATGATTAAGTATTTTAAAGCTTGGAGAAAAAGACACAAATCATTCATATAAGCTTTTAGGTTTTCCCAAATAAACCTGCTTAAACAAATAACTTATATTTAAACTACATCATTTTACTCGATCTCCACTATTTTTAAAATCCAAAGCAATAGATTGTGGAAAGGCTAGAGGCCCTACAAAAGGTAGGTTATAAAGAACTAGCTAGGTCATTTTCAAAAACCCCCGGTCAAGTCAAAATTAACTCCTATTTCTCACCCACACGGACTACCAAAAAGTGGTGTTTTTCCCCAAACTAAGCTTCTTTTGAGCTTTTCTTGTAAGCAAAAATTTAAAAAATTCTCAATCATTTCTCAAAAAGCCAATTAAAAAAGATTCAAACAAGGTTGCGTGAGTGCAATCAATATCGGAAGATATCCTTCCCCAAACTAAAATGAAACTTTGTCCTCAAAGTTTAAAAATAAGGGTCAAAAGGAATCTTGAACAACAAATTCTATGGTCATGCCAAAAGAATAGATGTTAGTTCGATAAAGACAAGGATAAGAGATAAGAGTTTTCCCATTTATGAAGAGAAGATTGGAGACCATCGATGGAAATTGTAGGAATTGCCGTTGTCCTTCCACAATATTGACACCATGAAGCTTCCAAAATCCGAAAAACCTCGACAAAATCACACCAACCAACAAGAGACGAAAAGAACAAAGCTTCTCTCTTCTTTTACATTATTAGCTCAAGACACTCTAAAAACGGCTTATGTTTTTTGTTAACCGAGTACAACTATACTCCGCCCCGAATTAATTTGTCCCTTGGGAAAGCAAAGAAAATAGAAAATGAAAAGAAAATAAAAGATAATGCATGGTGCCTCCCACGAAGCGCTTGTTATTATAGAGTCCCCTTTCGCTTAGACCTCTTTCCCCAAACTAGCTATTTCATGTGGGTCAGTCGCCTGACATCTGGGATACTTTCCATTAGGGACAGTCTTCGCCCAAACTAAGTTTTCACCCTATGACCATTGACTTTAAAAGTTTGACCATCTTTTTGAAAGAAGTTCAATATTCCATATGGGAAAACATTTCAATGTTTATGGCCCCGACCTCGGAGATTTTAGCTTTCCCGAGAAAATCTTTAACCTTGAATTAAAAAGAAGTACTTGATCCCCAACATTAAAAACTCGGTTTTTAATTTTTGAATCATGTAACCTTTTCGTTTTCTCCTTATAAAGCAAAGAATTCTCATAAGCTTCATCTCTTAACTCATTAAGCTCATTAATTTGTGACTTTCTATTTGCACCTGCAAGATTAAGATCTAGATTTGTTTGCTTAAGAGCCCAGAAAGCTTTATGTTCCAACTCAATAGGGAGATGGCAAGCTTTCCCGTAAACCAACCTATAAGGAGTACATCCAATAGGAGTTTTGTAGGCAGTCCGAAAAGCCCATAGAGCATCATCAAGCTTATCACTCCAAGAAGCTCTATTCTCACCTATGGTTCTTTTAATGATTCTCTTAATTCCCCTATTTGAAACCTCAACTTGACCACTCGTTTGAGGGTGGTAAGGAGTCGAAAGTCGATGGGTCACACCATACTTTGCCATGACCTTTGCAAATTGGTCATTACAAAAATGTGTGCCTCTATCACTGATTATAGCTCGAGGGGTTCCAAATCTAGCAAAAAGACTTTTTAAGAACTTGCAAACAACACGAGCATCATTCGTAGGTAAAGCCTTAGCTTCCACCCACTTTGACAAATAGTCCACTGCAACTAAGATGTACTTGTTACCCCTACTAGATGGAAATGGACCCATGAAATCAATCCCCCATAAATCAAAGATCTCACAAACTTGTATTGCGTTTTGAGGCATTTCATCTCGATTGAGGATTTTGCTTGCCTTTGACAAGCATCACAATGTTATCCCAAGTTTATAGCATTCTTATAAATGGGGCCAAAAAAAACCAGAGTCGAAAGACTTTGCGAGCGTGTAATTGCACTATGGTGCCTCACCGTAGGTCCACTAAGACAAGCCATGAGATTTTATCATAAGCCTCTTTAACCAAAAACACATCGTCTAATGACTTGGTCCGCACAAATCTTAAACAAGTAAGGTCCATCCCCAATATTAAGCTTTGCATCATCATAGAAAACTGTCTCTTTTGTTGTGAACTCATTCCTTTTTTAACAAAATTACCCGCATGGTAGTTCGCTAAGTCGGCGAACCATGGCGTGGTATTATCACTAAGCACATTCACATTATTAAGCACAACATTTTCAACAATATTTTCATTCTCATTTACATTAATCTCTTTGACCGATTCAAATCTCCCTAATGACTCTAAAGGAAAAGATTCAGTTATGTGTTGCTTTTCAAGTTCATTCTTGTGAGGGTTTTCTAGTCTAGAAAGGTGATCGGCGGCTACATTCATCAGCTCCTTTTTTTAGCTCTTTTTCAAGATTGAACGCTTGGAGTAAAAGACACCACCTATGTTAACCTGGACTTAAGCATCTTGGCTTAGCCATAGGTACTATAGCCGAGATGATCCATGTATGAATTTGTATACACTATGGTCCTCGATAAGACTAGATAGGGTCGAAACTTCTCCAAGGCATATACTACGGCTAGCATTTCCTTTTCAGTTGTGGTGTAATGAAGTTGAGCCCGTCATATCTTACTCCATAATTTAGGATGGAAAATGTTTATCCTTTCTTTGACCTAAAACTGCTCCAAGAGCAAAATCACTAGCGTCACACATTATCTCAAAATCATAATCCCAATTAGGCACAACAAGTATTGGTGATTCAATCAACTTTTTTCTAAGATCATTAAAAGCTTGTTTACACTCATCCGAAAAGACAAAAGGAGTTTCTTTTTCCAAAAGATGAGTCATGGGTCTTGCAATTTTTGAAAAGTATCTTGATAAACCTTCGATAAAAACCCGCATGACTAAAAAAACTATCGAACTCCCTCTACCGTGGTCGGTAAGGTAAGTTAGTATCACTTCTACTTTGCCCTATCAACTTCTAAACCCATTTTTAGAATTATATGTCCCAAAACTATTCCCCTTTACCATGAAATGGCATTATTCCCAATTAAGCACAAGATTGTCCTTTCACAACGATTAACATTTTGTATCAAGATTAATCAAGAGCACTTTGAAAAATGATCCCCCAAAAACCGAAAGTTCAGTATCCATAAAAACCTCCATGGTTTTTCGCAATCATACATGAAATGATGCCGTATGCCCCTTTGAAAGGTCCCCGGTGCATTTACAAAGCCCAAAAGGCATTCCTTTTGTAGCAAAGGTTCCATAATGCATGGTGTTTAAAAGGGTTGGGGGGGGGGGGGGGTCTTTTCTTGGTCTTGGGGGGCAATTGGGATTTGAAAGTACCCAAAAATCCATCTAAGATACAATAGAACTCATTCCGCTACCTTTCAAGGCGTTTGATCCATAAAAGGAAGGGAACATGGGTCCCTTTCCAGGTGGCAATCATTAAGCTTCCTATAATCAATGCAAACTCTCCAACCGGTCACAAGTCGGGTTGGGATGAGTTCATTGTCATCATTCTGAACCACGGTCATTCCTCCTTTTTTAGGAACGCAATGAACCGGGCTCACCCATGGGCTATCCGATATGGGGTAGATTAAGCCGGCATCAAGAAGTTTGATGACCTCTTTCTTAATCACCTCATGAATCTTAGGGTTGACCCTTCTTTGCATTTGAACCACTGGTTTGAAATCATCCTCCATTAAAATTTTGTGTGTACAAAATTTTGGGTCGATACCCTTAATGTCGGAGATTTTCCAAGCTAAAGCACTTTTGTGAGCCTTAAGAACCTCAATAAGTTTTACCTTCTCATCCTCTTTTAAATCCTTTGAAATTATGACCGGTAGTTTATTATCTTTTTCAAGAAAAGCATATTCAAGATGAGAAGGCAAATCTTTGAGTTCAAGGTCGGGTGGTTCTTCAATCGATGTTTTGACTGATTCAACATTATTGATTTGCTTTTTAGGAGAAAATTGTGAAAAAGGATCATCATTTAAAACTTCAAGCAATGATTCTAAGTAGACTACATCATCATCTTCATCATTAAAATCATCTTTCAAATTCATGTCTAAAGATTCATCACTTAAAAACTCTTCTATTTCTTGCTCAAGAAGCATCTCACTTCCTTCAAAAGGAGTGAAAGGTGGAGGGTCCAAAATGATAGAAGTGGAATCACCACTCTTGGTAAAGTCCAAGACTTTTGGAGCATACTCCGCACAAGTTGCATCAATAAGGTCAATTCGGTTCACGGACTCAGAATTGTCATAAGAAATTGTGGGAGTGTCACCACACTTAAGTATCAAAGATTGATCATCATGTCTTAAAATGATTTCCCCCTCATAAACATCAATCAAGGCATGAGCTGTGCTCAAAAATGGCCTTCCTAAAATCAAAGGAACTCGGGGGTCTGCAACAAAGTCTAGAATCACAAAATCGACCGGGAAGTAGAATTTTCCGACCTTCACGAACACATTTTCGGCTATCCCAAGGGGTTTAGAAATTGTTCGGTCGGCTAATTCTAGAACCATTCTAGTACTTGTAAGGTCAGGAAGTCCAAGTTTCTTCCAAATAGACAAGGGCATGAGATTGATACTTGCACCTAGATCCGCTAGAGCCAAGTAATTATCAAAACACCGCCAAAATCACAAGGAATAGAAATCGTCCCGGGTCACCAAGCATTTGGAAATCTTTTTGAGAATGACCGCAGAGCAATTTAGCATTCATTGGTGCTTTGTATTTCTTAATAACTTGTCTTTGTTACTTCACAACTATTTGATCATTAAGCAAACTTGGCCATGTGACAAACATCAGCAAAGCTAAGTTCAAAATGAAGTTCTCGAAAGATATTCTTATGAACTTTGAAAGCTAAGATATCATCTCTCTCACAATTTTTGTCCTTTTTTCAACCCTTGAAGGGTAAGGCAAAATTTGTTTTGGTCTTTGAGGTTCATTTATCAACTCTAGGCTCAACAACTGGTTTACTTTCCTTTGATTGGACCTTTTTTCCCTAATTTGAAAACTACCGGAGGTTGGACTCTTGCGGTAAACTTTGTGAACTATACGTGTGCACTTGGTCCTTTGTCCCTCGGTTTCCTTAGCAACCCATTGTCCGGATTGACAAAAGGGAGGGAGGCATTAGGAGGTAAAGGTCCATCTAGAGCAACACCACTGACGGTGGTAAACCCTTGGGCATTCATTTCTAGGATTAGGAATCGTGTTACTCGGTAAGGTTCCTGAACTTGATGTATTATTATTCCCCATTTGTTTTTGAAACATGTTAAGCATCATATTTTGAAAATTCCTTTGTTCATTTTGAAAATCTTGTTGCTCCTTTTTGAAATCATTCAAATTCTTTTGCAAATTATTCAAAGTAGCATCATTCGCTTTTGTGTAAGCCTCAAACCTTGAATAAGTAACCGGAGCTGGTGCACTCGGGACTTGATAAGCTTGAGCTTGTTGAGTAAATCCCGAGTTAACTCCATGGTTAACTTGATTGGTTTGGTTTACATTTCTATTCCCATTATACCCTTGATTAGCATTGTATCCTTGGTTTGGTCTAGAAGCTTGTGGATTGGGTTGATTAAATCCTGGTGGTCTCATTTGGTTTGCCAAGTTAGGAGCACGGTACCCGGAATTTCCATTTTGAACAAAATTACCAACCGATGCGGTTTGTTGAAATTGTTGGAAATTATCATGATAAACCGGGTACTCATAACTACCTCTAGTCATTGGGCACACATTAAAACTATGATTGTTACCACAAGTGGTACACCTTTCCTCAACCGCTTTTATCGGAACGGGAGTAGGCACAAGAGCTTTCATCATGTTTTTCATCTCATTCAATCATTCCCTAAAGGTCAAAGTCATTTTATCCTCTAATCTGCTAACCAATTGTTGAAACTCACAGCTAATGATGAATTAGAAGAAGGAGGAGCATTCGTACTCACTCCGCATCACGGCGTTCCTGAACAACTAACTTGGAGCTTTGTTCTCTATGATTTGTAATCCCTTCGTTTGGACTTATGTAGAGAAAATTGCACCGGCAGCAGGAAATAAGAGAATCTATTGATCATTATAGCTCTAAGAATTAAAAAAATGATATCTAATGGTCCTGAGTGAAAAACCTGGTTGAGACACTCCTAAGAAGTTCCTTGAAACGCTCCCAAAGCTTCGGAGCAAGATCTTGAGCTATTTGATGAAAATTTGTAATTTCGTTCCGAAGATTGGTGGTCTTTGATGGTGGGAAGAAAAAATTGATGAACTTAGATACTAAGTCATCCCATGTGAGAATGGAACTCGGGGGTTCTTTGTCTAGCCACGTTTTGGCTACCCCATCTAGAGAAAATAGAAAGAGAAGAAGTTGATGTGGTGCTATGTACATCCGGGTACCTTGTGTTGATTCGGTTATGCACAGAAATGACCGGATATGAGCATGAGGCTCGTCATCATTACCTCCTCGAAAAATTCGGTTTTGACCAAATATAATGAGGGAGGATTTAAGTTCAAAGATTTGAGCATTAATATACTCGGTACAACATAGCACTTTCAAACCCCCCGTAGGAGCTTGGATTGCTCGGCCAAAGGTCGGTCATCGGCCATTGGAATCGGATCCAATTGAGAGGGATAGCCTCTTGACGGTGTCGAGATCGCGGACAATTACGGTTTTTCGGTGGGGGGGGGTCTTGAATATTATATTACCAATGAAGAGCGAGTGGCGCCTGCACAATGAAAAATAAGAAAAGAAGAATTTTGAGAATTAAGATAGATATTTTTTGGGGGGAAAATTAAAATTTTAGTTTTTATTAAGAATGAAAACAAAAATATTTTTGGTAATCGTTTATTACAAGCTTCACGATAAGTCTCTAAGAGTACGCACAAGTGAGCGGAAAAGCTTAGCGAGCCGCAATGACTACTTAGAGAGTAGCTATCACTTTTCCTTAAACTCACCTTATAGTTTGTAAACTTAAAGGTCCGTCGTACCTCGCAAGTACTTCACGATTTGTTTTGTTGTTAATTGGAATGGTTTAAGATGGATAGCTAGTATCCAAATGTTTATTATATTTTTTTTTACTTAATTCGATAGGAATCGAATTAATGAACTTTTTATATTTTTATAGAAAAATAGCAAAATAACTTCCAAAGGAAGGATCTTCGAAACTCTACTTCAACGAATATTCTTCAACAATCGTTCACGAATTCCCCGGCAACGGCGCCAAAATTTGGTTGTAGTCAAATTTATATACTTATAGTATTAATCCCGTGAAAATTTCTAACCAAAATACTTCTCAATCAAGAGAAATATAAGGTAAAAATCTCACAAAAGAAAACACAATTCGTATATTTTTATCCGGGAAGTACTTTTCCTCGGGTCGTGTCCCAACGAAATCGTGAATTGAGAATTTAGGAATAATTCGGATTCGAGTTAAGAATGATAAAAGACTTTTGAATGATTGATTACACTAAAAAAAATTAATAGCACAAACTAAAAACAATGGAATAGTACGAAATTTAAATGCACAAAACGTTAAAACGCGAGCTAAAATTGAAATTTAAAATCTAAAGCACAACTTTTAACAAATTTTATACCTAAAAATCACAAATTTAAAATGAAAATTTTAGGAAAAAGAATTGGAATTTTTTATGTATTTTTGAATTTTTTATGAATTTCTAAAGTTTAATGAATTAACAAAAATAAACTTTTTCTAGAAAATACAAATTTAACTGGAAAAATATAGAAAAATGGTTTTAAATTGCTAAATTGGTGCAGAAATACAATGGATAGAAAAGCCCTAATTTTTATCAAACAATTAAACACTAATTTGATTTATTAAAACCTAAACCTAATTTTTATAAAACTAATATGAAAAATATTAAATCTATTTATAATTCTAAGAAAGACAGGGTATATAGTGTAATAAAGGAAAGTAGAAGGTAGGCGGGCGAAATTTGGTAAATTTACACTTCTATGTAAACGGGTAACCCTACACTATGAAGAAAATACAAAATAGACCCTACGCTTAAGGCTTATTTTTGGCTTATTAAAATTTGAGAATTAGCAAAAACTTAAAACTACAAACTTATCAATGAGCTTAATCCTAACAACTTTAACAAAGACACTTTGGACTTTTAACAACACAATAAGCTAGAAAATAAGCACTTTGTTATCTGTCACAGAAACAAGGGCTTATCTCTCTTTTCTAGATTATGGCTTATTTCTAGCTTATTATTTGATGAAAATTGAAAACAAAAGAAGCTAGTTGAAGTTTAAGATGTGTATTAAAAGTTTTTAAACTAAAATCACCCTAGTATTAACAGATTAAGCAAGAAAATTAAGATGAAAAAGTGCAAGGTTTGAATGAAACTGTTTTTTAGCTTTTTTCTAATAAGCTAACAAGCTTATTACTGCAATTTAGATGCTGAGATTTTGGAAATAAGCTACACTAACTGTCTAAAATCAACCTAGTTAAAAGGATTTCTAAAACTTCACAAGTAAATGAAAAATCCAAAATGTGAAATGGTCAAAATCTTAAACTGATATGCAATATACTTGCTGATGCAATTGGCATTGAACAATAATGCAGACTAACTTTTGAGGTTCTAACTCTCTAAACAAACTCACTAAGTACTACTACTCCTATCTTTGCTATAATAGAAAACTAATAAGCTCTAAATCTCTAAAAATTAAAACCAATACACACCTAAAAGCTGCCCTGGTGCAAAACAAAAGCTTTTACACTCTAAATTTTCAATAACTTCAAAAACTAATTTCCAAAACTTGTTTAAATCTTTGTATAATGTCCTAGCTCAGCTAATTGAGAGAATTAGACAAAGTGTAGTTGACTTTTTGAGTCAATTAAGGCATAATCCAAACACTCCCTTATATGATGCTGTCAATATTAATTGAGCTTAAATTCTATTTATCAACTAAAACAGCTTATTCTTTTTATCTACTTCTACTATATCTAAACTTTTTAAACTATTTTAAAACTAAAAAGCTAAGCTTATGTAAAGCAATAAGCTAGTTTCTCTATGAAACTATTACTACTACTATGACAGATTTATTATGAAAATTGAGATTAATAAAGTTCTATTCTAATGAAACTTTACTCAGCCAATCCAAACCTCAACAATCATGATAATGAAGAGAAATAAGCAAACTATCAATAGAAATAAGCAAATGAATAAGCTAAAATTTTAAGCTAAATTGAAACTAAGAAAATAGAACCTGAAAGTTATGGAGTCTCAGAACTAGGGCCACTCTTGTAGAGTGAGTGGCCTCAAATTATGAACCTAAGTGGCTTCCAAAGCCTCTAAACCAGCTTAAAAGCTCAATAAGCTATATAGAAGCTTATTTCTCCTTGTTGCTTGAAAATGAACTCAAAACACTTAGGTAATCATGACTTTTGATGTGAATGAGTTACAATGAGTAAATGAAAGCTTAAACAACAAAATTTGACTAAAATTGAGCTTATGAGAAGCAATAAACTCAATTGAGCTTATTAAGAGCTTATTTGAGTAAAATCGACTTGAACTTGAAAACAAATGATTAAGAAATGTGTAAACTAAATTGTATTACTGAATTGAAGAAGTACAAGTTTAAAAGAAAAGATTACAAGAGCTTAATTGCTTAAAGTGAAAATAAAGTTGCTTAAAACGAGAAAATACAAAGTGAAAATTTAAAAAAAAAAACAACAACTGGCAAATGAGCCCTAAGCCTTCTATTTATAGAGAAATGAGGAAGAGGAGTGAGAGATTCTTGAAACTTCCATTTAATCTCAATCGTTGATCATTTTTGGAACATTTGTAGCCGTTTGATCCTCTTGATGAGGTGTTCGCACCAATTAGATGTTGCCACGTGGTCGTTTATGATTGGGGGGTGGGTTGTGAACGAGTTCGAGAGTTATATAGGAGCGGGGTGTGGGAAATTCGTGATTGGGTTTGTGGGAAAAAGAGGCGGGAAAAACCGTTGGGTTGTTGGAGTTGTTATAACAAACTCGCTTTCTGTTTGAATCTATGGGAGATGTGCACAAGTAGTCCCTGCGATTTCTTCTCTTCTTTGTAGTGTTAAAGCAAGTTTGAAAATGGCAGAATCAGTCCTTGGATTTTCCTTCTTCATTTTCTTCTTTAATAACAACTTTCCACCCTTTTTGCAAATATAGTCTTTGATCTTCAAAACTTCAAATAAGCCCTTGAGACTTTGAGAACTTGTCACTTTCAGTCCTTGGCTTCATTATTTTGACCTTTGACTGCCTTTCTTGCTGTATCGGCTGATCCGGCTTTGATCTTTGGCTGTTTCTTCACTCTTTTTCTTGTCTCTTTCGTTCCTTGTCGGTTTTTGATCGTTTTTGCTTCTTTTTGTCCTTTTTATCCTTTCCTGCACAATAAACACAAAAGCACACATTTTTCTATTCTTTTGGCATTTTCTGGCTTTTATTTGGCAAAATCCCGGGTATTTATTATATACAATTTAGCATTTATCAAAATTCCCCAAACTAAAGGATTGCCGTGTCCTCACGCAATGTTATGAAGTGTACACTTTGTAAACTAACAAGTTTCCAAAATGCCCTTGTTTTCACCTTTTATGAATCACCTTTTTTAAACAACTTTCGCTTTTCTCAACATTTAATCTCTTAAAACACGTTAATGGCAATCATTGCAACTTTGCAACTTTTAGGCTCATTGAAATAGGCTACTCCCGATTAATAGAGCACAAAAGAGGAAAATTCGTCATCCTTGACTTTTCACTAGACTAAACAAAGCTAATAAACAAGATCATTGTCAATATAAGTCCAAATGATTAAGCTCTTATACTTATAACTTGTGAACTTTTCACTCCCAGGAATAAATTAATGATTAAGATGTGTGTACTCTTTTTAACTCAACCATAGATCAATTTATCTTCATAGTTGAAATCTATCTAAGCTTTACAAATAAGCCTTGTGAGCTCAAATGTTAATAACATAGATAAATCTCGACTCAAAGCTAAAAGAGATTAGGAAACAAAACTGTAGGATTGATATTCCTTAATGAAACACTGATATACTGTCAACTATGCGGAATCTAGTTGGCAGTACTTAAGAAGAACA
>BQNB010003082.1:67946-108137 GCA_026074375.1 Tanacetum coccineum
AATGGTAGCGGTTTGATTTAATCAAATAAAATATTGATAGCGGTTTGGTCATAGCTGTTTGATTAAAATGAATATAAAATCCCTAGCGGTTTGGTCATAGCGGTTTGATTAAAACGAATATAAAATCCACAGCTATTTGGTCATAGCGGTTTGATCATTCCACTACATAGCGATTTGATCATTCCTCTACATAGTTGTTTGATCATTCCTCTCCATAGCGGTTTGATTATCATACCTCATAGTGGTTTGGTGTCAAGTGGGTAACGGTTCGAGCCAGAACTTCAACGTTTTGGCCCATTAGTCCCAATACCCTCTCAAGCCCTAATCTAAAGGCATAATTACCTAGTTAACTCCCATCCGGGACTTGTTAACTTGTATGTGTACATTGGATATCTTTGATCAATGTTGTCTTAATCTCACTTTAATCATTCGTAGCATGTCTAACATCATGACCATTGTTCTCAACTAACATCAAATACATATTATGCCTGCCCGTCTTTGTTGACATTCTTGTGCAGACAACATGGCTGATGAGAATGTTCCCGCTCCCGCTCCCACAAGAACTGATGATCAGATTCTTCCCTTTGTATCTTGGGTGCCTATTGGAAAGAGCAATTCTGTCTTGGATCTTCAAAAGAAGCAAAATAATCCAATCTTTCAGATCTCTATGGATATTCTACAAAACACTAACTTCTTTAGGGCATTCACCGCCTCGGCTTCTGTTATCAATCTACATTCAACAATTTTGGAATACTCTCACATGTGTGGAAAAGACTAGGGTTTATAAGTTTTAGTTGGATGAAGACTTGTTTATACTGGATGCAACTCTTCTAAGGAAAGCTCTAGAGATTACACCCGTCAATCAAACTTATCCGTTTGAGGCTCCTCCTTCGGGTGATGCGATTATGGATTTTATGAATCAATTGGGCTACACTGAGGAAATTCACTTTGTTTTCCTGGATGGCTGTGAACAACCTATTTCAGCCTTGGAGAACTATACTGTCAATGATCAACCAATGCATCACTAGCAAGACTTCTGGGTTCGATAGGCCCAGGTATCTAGTTCTTCAAATGCTTTGGGGTATTGTTACTTGTACCAATGTTGATTATGCTGAACTTATGTAGGAAGAATTTGTGCAAGTTATACAAACTTTTCTTGTTGATAAGGCAAAGCTGAACAGTTCTACTAAGAAGGACAAGAAGTCTAAACCTTATATGATACCTTATTGTCGGTTTACTAAGCTAATCATCTGTTATCTGGGAAGAACATACAACATTCACCAAAGGTCTGAGTCTCCATTCCATCTTGCTGAAGAAGATCTCCGACTTGGAAATCTCAAGTTTGTTTCCAAAGGTGAAAAAGATGAAGTCTTCGGAATGCAAATTCCTAAGGAGCTAATCACGGACAATATCAGGAAAGCTCCTTACTTCAAAGCTTACTTGGAGATGATTGAAAAGCATGAACAAAACATTGCTACTAATGTGAAAGGAATGAAGAAGTCGACACCTAAAGCTGATCAGTCAAAGAAACCGGTATCTGCTAAACAACCCAAGCCAACGCCTTCCAAACCAGCAATGCCGGCACCAGCCAAACAACCAAAGCCAGTAAAAGAAAATTCATCAAAGCCCTCTTCTTTAAAGAATGTTCGCAAAGGTAAAGTTCTGAAGAAGGTTTAAAAAGGGAAAAGTCCACTCAAGCATCACTTTATTTCCAACCTCAAACTCCATCGGCTTACGCTTCAAATCAGCGTAGCTCTTTTGCCTATCACGAGCGGCTTGTATCCTTTGTTTAACTTGAATGATCTTCTCAGTCGTCTCTCTTGAAACCTATCTCTGATCGGTGAGTTGAACTCTCCAACCCACCCAACAAACAACGAACAACATTTTCTACGTAAAGTGCCACAAAAAAAAGGGTGCACGCCTTAATGCTAGCATGATAACTGTTATTGTATAAAAACTCGACCGAACTGGCAAAATGTTAAACCCAACCATTCCAACGTCGATCACACAAGCTCTAAGCAAACTTCGAGAGTTTGAAATGTTCTCTCACTTTGTTCCCGTCAGTTTGTGGATGATAAGCCGTAACTCATATCTAAACTTGTACCCAAAACTTTCTGGAAGTGAACCTCCATAAAATTGATGACAAACCTAGGGGTCAGCGATCACAAATAATCGGAGACCTTGTATTCCATGCCTTGTTACTACTTCCTTTAGATACATTCTCGCTAGTTTCTCCAGAGGGTCAGTTTCTTTCATGGGTATAAAGATTGCGGACTTTGTAAACGGTCAACGATACCCAATGGTGTCAAAAAAAAAAAAACCCTTGTGTTTACTTAGGAAGCTTGTGACAAAAACGCCATCGTGATATTGTCCCACTTCCATTGAGGTATCTCGGGTTGTACCAACAAACCCGATTGTCTCTGATGTTCAGCCTTGACCTTAGCACAGGTCAAGCACTTGCTAACATAGGTGGCGATATCAGCTTTCATATTGGGCCACCAATATAGCTTCTTTACATCTTGATACATTTTCTCAGAACCTGGATGGATAGAATACTTCGATTTGTGGGACTCTCAATGATCACAGTCCGTAAATCGCCATAACAAGGTAACCAACTCCTGCCATTGAGGCATAGGGTTCCATCCGTACGAGGTTCCAACTTTTCCGTTCTAAGTGCCTCTGGAAATTTAGCATTTTCAATCAGCATACCTCCAACATCCTCATTCTTGATGTTCTCTGGTTTCCGTGCTTCAGTCTGAGCATTCAAGATTTGCTTAGGAAGATCCAAGCTAATAGTCATGACTAAAGCTCGAACTCTTAACGGTGGTTCCCGTTCTTTCCTGCTCAAAGCATCAGCAACGACATTTGCCTTCCCTGGGTGATAACGAATATCGCAATCGTAATCACTAAGCAACTCTAACCATCGGCGTTGTCTCATGTTCAATTCCTTCTGATTAAGAATATGCTGTAAACTCTTATGATCAGTGAACACCGTACACTTGGTACCATACAGATAGTGCCTCCAAATCTTCAGAGCGAACACTACTGCTCCAAGTTCCAGATCATGAGTAGTATAGTTCTTCTCATGGATCTTTAACTGGCGTGATGCATAAGAAATAACCTTTTCCCTTTGCATCAACACAGCGCCCAAACCCTTGATCGAAGCATCGCAGTATACGATAAAATCTTCACTTCCTTCGGGTAAAGCCAGAATTGGTGCACTACACAACTTCTGCTTCAATAACTGGAACGCTGCTTCTTGTTTGTCACCCCACTCAAACTTGACCTTCTTTTGAGTGAGCTTGGTCATTGGTTTGGCGATCTTTGAAAACCCTTCAATGAATCGTCGATAATACCCAGCAAGACCTAAAAACTGACGAATCTCCGTTGGTGTCTTAGGAGATGCCCAATCTTTAACGGATTCGATCTTGGCTGGATCCACATGAATGCCTTTATTATCAATCACGTGACCGAGGAACTGTACTTTGGGAATCCAAAATTCACACTTGGAAAATTTTGCATACAACTCCTCTTTCTTCAACAACTCCAATATTATCTTCAGATGCTCTTCGTGCTCTTGCTTGTTCTTGGAATAGATCAAAATATCGTCAATAAAGACAATTACGAATTTGTCCAGATAAGGTTTGCACACTCGGTTCATGAGGTCCATAAACACAGCAGGTGCGTTGGTCAAACCAAACGGCATAACTTGGAATTCATAATGTCCATATCGAGTTCTGAAGGCAGTCTTCGAGATGTCTTCTTCTCGAACCCTCAATTGGTGATAACCTGACCTTAGGTCGATCTTCGAGTAGACACTCGACCCTTGAAGTTGATCGAATAAGTCATCAATTCTTGGTAGCGGATAACGGTTCTTCACCGTTAGTTTGTTTAGTTCCCGATAATCTATGCACATCCGTAACGATCCATCTTTCTTCTTGACGAATAGAACTGGAGCTCCCCATGGTGACGAACTAGGTCTTATAAAGCCTTTGTCGGAAAGCTCTTGTAGTTGATCCGCCAATTCTTTCATTTCTGATGGGGCCAATCGATAAGGTGCCCGTGCTACAGGTGCAGCACCAGGTACTAGATCGATGTGAAATTCCACTTGTCTGGTATGTGGAAGACCTGGCAAGTCCTCGGGAAATACTTCGGGAAAATTTTTGACGATCGGTACATCTTGCAGTTGCTTCTTCTTTGACTTGTCTCCAGTCTCCTTGATGGTAATATGTGCCAAAAAGACGTGACATCCTTGTAGCAGATACTTCTGGGCCTTGGTGCACGAGATGATGTTTAATCGAGTCCCGCGTTTATTTCTACTTCCGTCTCCATGAAAAATTAAGATTTCGCTCCCAAAGGGAATACGAACGATCTTCTTAGCACAGTCAATAACGGCTTGGTATTTCGTCAACCAGTCCATGCCAATTATGACGTCATAAGTACCCATTTCTACAGGCATTAGGTCGACGTGAAACGGATGGTTCAGAAAATTTAACGTGCAACCCAGTAATACCGTATTTACCCAAATTATTCTACCATCAGCTAATTCAACGTTATAACCATGATCTAATGTAGTGGGGGCTATATTAATCAAAGTACTAAATTGAGTAGACACGAAACTTCTATCTGCACCAGTATCAAATAAAATGGAAGCACAACGGTTGTTTAGGAGAAACGTACCCGTCACAACGTTGTTGTCTGGGTTTTGCCCTGCAACTCCCACTGCATATGCCCTGGCTACAGCGTTGCCATTTCCCTGGTTCTTGTTCTTCCACTGGGGGCAGTCCTTCCTGAAGTGGCCTGGAGCCCCACACTCAAAGCAAACGATGGCATTGGTATTTGCCCCTTGGGCTCTTGGGTTGTTGTTGTTACGGTTGTTGTTGTTATTGTTGTTGCGGTTGTTGTTGTTATTTGCAGTTGCAGGCCGGCTCCTACAGTCCTTGGCCAGGTGGCCAAGCTTCTTGCAGTTAGTGCATTTTGGTGTACAAGGACCGTAATGGTTGAAGTTACACTTGGGACATCGAGGTTTAGCCCCTTCATACGGTTTCCTGTCACCGTTCCCGGCAGCATAAGCCCTGCCTGTGTTTTGCCTTTTATTCTGCTGGTAGGTTTGGTTATTTCGAGGAGTGTCTTCAATCTTCCTCTTGTTTTCTGCCTGTCTCTCAGCAAAAGTGTTATTTCTCCTATCCATCAATTCAGTTGCCATCTCAGTAGCCTCCTGCATGGTCTTTGGCTTTGATGCCACAACACTTGAGTAAATCGGGTCGGGCATCCCACCGACATATCTTTCAATTTTGTCAGTTTCTTCAGGGAACATCCTGTCACACAGCAATGCTAGCTCCTGGAATCGTTGGTTGTAAGCTACCACATCGGTGCCTTTTACTTTTAGGTTCCACAACTCTGCTTCAATCTTCTTGATTTCATTCCTCGGACAATATTTAGTTGTCATTTTCTTCTTCAAGTCAGACCACGTCATTGCATATGCGACCTCATTAGTCACTGTCCTAGCATGTAAGTTCCACCATGTTAGAGCAGTTCCCATAAGAGTACAAGTGGCAAACTTCACTTGATTCTCCACGGTGCAGTTACTTATGCGAAACACGGTTTCCATCCTCTCAAACCACTGGGTCAAGTCGACCGCTCCTTCTGTACCCCTGAAGAATAAGGGTTGACATTTCATGAAGTCCTGATAAGTGCACTCCCGAATGGTGCGTTCATTCCTTCTTGCACCTGTTCCCGAGGTATGGCTATCGTCGCCATTCCGGGTCGTAGCACGTGCTGCCAAAACAGCAGTGACACCCTCGTCGATCATGGCCTGCAGTTGGGCACTGGTGACCGAAGTGGTGGTAGTAGGGTCTGTGACTGGTGGGGGAGTTGCGGTGACTGGCCTTGTCCTCGTGGTTCTCTTTGGTGCCATTTTTCTAATCACAAGGAAACATAATACCCGTTAGATTTCAAAAATCTTAACCATAACCCGACGTATATATTATAAATAAAACGAAATCACAACACATGGTGAAATACACAACAGTATTTAAATTAACAAATCGACATTCATTCACAACAAATTCGATTTCATATAAAACATAATCCATCCTTTCCATATATAACTTGGGAAAATAATACATGGTTGGTTTAAATACAAACGATCACAACACCTAGGTTACAGCCATACTAGCCGAGATATACTCGTAATACTTAGTAGGCTGTACAAAGTAGCCGATACATGAACAAAAGATCTAAACAAAGTAGCTAGACAAAACAAAAGATCTATACAGGATAGCTAACCAAAACAAAAGATCTATACCGCCTGCTAGCTGGGAGTAACCCATAATACTTAACAGACTGCATAGTAGATACAATCATAACCAAAGTCTAGGAACTGCTACCAGTGTCCTCCAATGTGTCAACGCGTGATCCAGCCTCCAAGGCCTGGTACGCATATATGTGAACGCAAGATCATCTGCAGCCTGACGCTGCCACTCGTGGCGACGCACCTCAGTCTCTAACACTGTAACTCGTGCCTCTAATGCCCTGCAGTGAGATTCAGACCTAGCCAAGTCCTGACGGGTCTGAACACTCTCTGGCTCAATCAAGTCTCTCTCCTCCTCCATACCTCAATCTCGGCTTCACAGCTGCACGTTCCCTTCTGGGATTGTGATGTCATGTGCCAAACTCCGAACTCTTTCTGTACAAATATTCTACCTGTAAGTGAACCTCCTGTTGACCGAACTCTAAAGGCGGTCATTGCAACCTCCTCACAGTAACTCAGAGTCTGGTCTCATAGTGGGTGACAGTGATGGGGGTGGGACCTGGCTGTCTGAGCATCAGCAGCAGAACTCTCTCTAATCTCACACCCAGGTCTGGGAGTAGTAAGTAGTAGTCTCTTCTGAGGCGGCGTGCCAGCCTTGGAATATCATCTCTGCGGCTAGTAGATGGTTAGGTAGAGGTATAGGTAACAATGGTGGGGTCCCTGATGGGAGTAGTGAATGATAGGCGGATGGTGTTGTAGCTCTCATCTGCCTCATAGCTGCTCTAGTATGTAGGGGTCGGATACGTGGAGATAAAAAGAATGGTAATAGTGGAGGTATAGGTGCCTCATCCTTAGCAGCCACTAAATCCTACAGGATGCTCAGGCTTGGAATGTACCTGGGTATGTTATGGTCCCCTTCAGTACATATACTTGGAGAACGTGGTGCCTATGCTCGAGTACAGCTGTCGGTAAGCCTCCTCGTAAGGAACCTCAGTGGATACTCCAAGATCCGTGCTCCGAGTGAACATAAGTATATGTAATAAGCAGAATCAACTTGAACATGCTGACGTGACAGCAAAAATTAACTTATATGAGTATATATTATATAAGGCTCTTACTGTAATATACGTAATATATTAGAATACCACGTAAAATCATTAAGCATATATATAGCTAACCGACTAATGCAAGGAACTAGTTATGAATAACCCGTAAAAACCTTTTGTATGTATGCAATGTTGAAAAACGGTTTTATAGTCAGCAAAAACATTATTGACCTGTTCTCTATAAACCTTGGCATCTATTGAATACCGAATGTACAATATAAATAATGAATGTAAATAAAACCCCCCAAAATGGGGTCGCAGCGGAAATAAAGGGGATCAACGGGGCAATGTTAACTTCAATATCAACGCACAAGATATATCTTAACAAACGACACAAAAGAAGTTTAAGTTGATACATTGGATTTAATAAAAGACAATATTACAAACAGCTTATAGCATTACTTGTTTCTTGTTGTTTAATATGTAAAAAATAAAAAGAAAACAAATAAACATAGCCGTGTAGAATTAAAACATAAGGATTTCCTCCCAAAACAAAACATAATATGCACATAAATGACATTGAACATACGAATCACGTACCCATAACCCGAAAACAATGAGTAACTAAAATATCCCAGATGCATTCCTTAGAAGGCACCTCGTTCCTATAGACCTCAACTAAATACATTGCTTAAAACGTCAACAAAATGTTTGATGAATGCATAACAAATAGCAATTTTATGGAGTTATTTCAACAATGAATATTGCAGACCGCAAGACTTATTCCCCAAGTAGATAATACAACATAAACCAACAACATCACACAAAACCAGATTTGACTAGATACTATCAGATCACTAAGCTCATGACACCGAACTGAGCCAACCTATTATTTGCTAAATTTTAAAGCAGTTATGTTTTGCCCTTAAAACAAGATGTTTTAGGTGTGGGTAAGGAGGAACCCGCAAACATATCCAAGTCCGAACATGTTCACACGTATCGTTCCCTGTTGATAAACAAGCTAATCACACCAAACGGAAGAGGTTAATCCCAATAACCCACTAAATAGTAGAAAGAAAAAATAGAAAAACCATGAGAAAGCTATAGAAATAGATTTTTTTTTACTTATTTTGTTTTTTTGTTATTTAATTTATAACATATCGCGCTCTGATACGATAAAGCAAAATTAACAACTACATCTATCAAAAATGACAGATCTTCTGACATTAACCTGACCCCATAATAAAACTCACCTTGCAAAACAGATAGTACCAAATCAATCACAGATAAATACTCCAGACATGATCACCAGTCTCATCACGCAGCCCCCGCGCAATATACAAACTAGACTCCAGTACAATATTCATGATAGAATAGATCGTTTCACAAGGTATTTCTTAAAACACACAGAAAGCCTTGAATCAAAATTTTAACAATAAACATAATTCACAAGAAGCATAAACTAGAACTTTATCTTGCAGCGATAAAAGACAATAACAATCAAGTCATAGTATCTAAAGCTTCAATCTACATTGACCGAGTAGGTCATAATTATATCACATATAAAATGATTTAACAAAACTCAAAAATAATATAGTATAAACATATATCATAAACCTCGACACAAAATGAGAGATAAATATAAAATTACCTATTTTTAAATCAACATAAAAAGCGTAACGACAATTTATTAAAAGTTATATTAAAAATTTGAATTTGAAATTAAGCATCAAAAGACTAGTATAATATTAATATTTAAAATATATTGATTATATAGAATACAAAATAGATATATAATCAATAATATATTATTCATTTTCACATATAAAATTAAAAAGTTATGATATGATATATTAAAATTCAGACTAATTCAGAAAAAATTGTAATCAGTTTGATATAAAATAATAATAATAGTAGAAAAAAAATGTAAAAAGAAAATAAAATGGTGGATTGTCGAAATTTAAAAGAAATGAATAACTGATAAAAATAAATATTGGATTAATTAAGTTAACAAGACAAAACTACTCTTAGAAGAAAAATAAAGAAAAAACAATAAGAGATAAATTGTTATAAATCATATTAACTTATTTTAAATTATAAAATTAAATAATAAAAAATGAAGATAATTGACTTTAATTTAATATGAATAAACAAAAAATGCCGCACATTAACTGTACACTAATTAAATGATAAATTATTATTTAAAAAATATTAAATTGAATAATGGAAATTTTAAAGAAAAGAAAAATTCACTAATAAAATAAAGTTAAGCAGTTATTTTAAATATGATAGAAGAATTATTTATTAAATAAAGAATAAAATATAAAAGTATAATAAAAGTAAATGGACTGGTAGGGTTGTAGATGTTGGTTGAGGCTGTTTTGTGGGTGGGTGTTTGTTGTGTTTTGGTGTGGTGTTTTGTTTGGTTGGTTTTTGTGGTTTTGGTGTTGTTGTGGGTTGGTGTTTTTGTTTGTTTTTGTTTTTATGTGGTTTTTTTGTGTTGTTGGTTTTTGTTTTGTTTGTGTGGTTTGTGTTTGGGGGGGTTGTGGTGGTTTGTTTTTTTGTTGTTGTGTTGTGGTTTGTGTGTTGTTTGTTTGGTTTTTGGGTATACAAATTCACAATCACGAACCCTCCGATCTAGCCCTACATACATGACCACCCTACGAGTATTATATTCCTATGAATAAACATCCACGTCAAATCTTCCTATTAATTACTAAAAATTATAGCATAATCACCGTACCTACTCTTTATTATCTATTAAGTTCCTTGACCCCCACCTCATTACACCCTCCCTCCCGCCCCCCCCACCACCCCCCCCCCCCCACAACCCTGCCCAACCACCACCCCTTATCCCCCCAGTAAACACTACCCCTCACGCTCCTAACTACCCCCCTATCCCACATAAAGCAAATGTTTCATATCTAAAGCAATACCTCCCCCCGCCCCCCCTCGCAATAACTCCCTAACCTCCCTCACTCAGTTACTCATACCTGTCGCCCGGACTTCTTAGACCGACCCTGCCCGCCCTTTGCCCGCCCCCCTCGACGAGTTTATCAAACTCTAACACAATATCACTGATATTGATTTTCATGCGAATGAAACAGTGGTATAACAAACTATATCCACAACACTACGTACATTGTCCGGATCACGAATACATCGCAAAACAACAAAAAATTTATAAATAGGCGTTAAAAACTTGTAATCACAAAAGAAAATATTAAAACAAACACACCATCTAACTCCAAAATAATATTATCAAACTACATACGTTTAATAATCCTCGAATTTATTTAGTGATTCCTTTTAGAAAGTAACACTTGTTATTAAAAAAGAGAGTGTAGATAAAGAAAAGAAAGATAAATTTATATTTTTATATATGAACAACAACCACAGAAGAAGCAACTGATACAAAAAGCAGTTGGTGTCCGAGCAGATTGTAATAAAAGTCACTTTTTGTTTTTACTTGTTCATAGTTTATAAAAAAATTAAAGCATTTGGGATGGTGGGTGTGTTGAGTAATACCTTGTTAAAAATCATTTCAACATAAAGCCCAACCCCACTCCACCCCGCCACCCAATCTCACACTCTCCCGGGCACCACCGACCTGTTCCCCGCTCCCGCTCCTTCATTCACAACCCCCACACCCACCGCCCCCCGACCATAGTGCCCGCACCCCCTTCCACACCCCCACTCCCCCACACCCCGCCCTGACATCTCCAACGCGCAACCGCCCTGTCGTGCCCTTCCCCACCTCTACCACACCCCGACCTTCTATCCCACACCCCCCCCCCTCCACATACCCAACCAACACAACACCCCCTGGAGTCCCACCGTGAGCTCCCACAACTCCCTACTTCCCCGATCTAAAACCAAGCCAGCACACCCCCCTCCCCCCCCCCCAGCCCCCTCACCACCCCCGCCATCCTCCCCCCCGTCCCCAACACCATCCCAAAACCAACACGTCCGCCAATTACGACTAAACACAATTAAATCACCCGTCCACAAAACATGCCCTCTATTACTACTAATGTTTTCTAAGTTATTACCGATATAAAAGATAAAAAAAAGAAAAAAAAAACGAACCACCTGTGCCCATGTGACGATTAACTAACTCGACTCCGATCGTTCCTACACAATGTAATGATCATCTAAATACGAAAAAATTTCATACACCGAAGCATACATTATTTCATGATACAAAAATTAAAAAATCAGGATCATCCCCCCCCCACATATTAAACTAAGCAATGTAACATTCCCCCCATCCACCCCCCTCTCCCCCCACGCACCCCCCTCTGCTCCCCCCCCCCTTTACCCCACCACCCACCCCACCCCACCCACCCTCTATGGTGCACCCTCCGCCGCACCCCCCTTACCTAAGAAAATCTTAAAGCTTATCCCAAAACTCCCCCCACGCCTAAAACACCCCCTACAATCCCTCCCCCTACCGGTCACACGAACCTCTAACCCACTAATACTAGCGGGCCCTTGCCCACCCTATACCCTTTTTCAGATAAACATCACGCAATATTCTATCTTCATCGTTTGCTTTGTTTTTAATAGATTTTATTCCGAGTTACTTGTATGACTTGACGAGCGGAATGGGGGGCATCGACTCCTTGTGATGATCAGGTAAATTCATATGTCTGATACTTTATTCTTTATAAAATACCACCCCCTCACACTCATATTCGACTATACAATTAGATTAGTCACCTCCTTTTCGAAATCCCAACACCGACCCCTACTAATACAATTCCAAACTGTTTTTTACAACTAGTATTTTAATGTTATTATTTAATTAATCAGTATTAACTTTAAAAACCAATAATACCTTATATTATAACATATATTAACTTTAGTAATAATAGTCCCTTAGTCCATATATTTTACATGTTGTCCATGATTCACCAGTTTAAGACAATATCCTTATCTCATTATTATTTTCACATGTGAAGATTATAGAAACCTATAAAACCCTAAATTTAACCCAAACAATAGATAGTCACTCAAAAACCACTATTTTAAGCATATAACATTTACTTATTTACATTGCACGATATGTATATGACCAAATGAAATAAGAATAAAGTCATAAAATCATAAACCTGAAATAAATATTGTGAGGACAGTATAGAACTCCATTTGACATATAAAATAAAAAAAGTCCTATAGGTTGGTTTATTTAGTCCCATAAATAAAACATATTAGACACATAAAAATAAATAAGAAATATAAAGTTGATTGGGGGACTGGGAGGTATAGACGGTAAATCGAAAGACCTAAAGTATGATCATGTGAATTAGATGACAAGATAATTCTTAGAACGGCGACTCATCAGCATAAGACGAAGGCTACAGACCAAAACAAATCCAAATGCAGAATTGTTTAGCATCAAAAAACAAAGCTTAAACAAGCTATACAACCCCTATGACTCACGTGAATGATCAAATTACCCCCCACCTACATCAGACCCAATGTCCCATCCACCTATACTTGTCCCATTTTACATCAAGCAATTATACATGTATTTCTCATCGCCTTTTCGTTTCTTTAGAAAAGTGTTGTGTTCTTCCCCTCCTCCTTTCTCATTCATAAAATTTTTCTTCCTTAAGTAGCAAGAGAGCATGCAAATGATTGAACAGTCCAATGCTTGCAAACCGTCACCATAGTGAAACATGTCCTTAGGATGATTGATTAAAAGGAGTTTTTTGGGTGTAATGATTGTATCAAAGTTATTGTATTGTTTGATTATATGAGCTTATTGCGCCCTGGGTTTTTAGAGCATAAGAAAAGAGACAGAAAAATAAAATTTGCAAAGTCTAATAAAGAGATTGTATGTAAATAGTTTACTTATGCATACGCATGTGTATCTTATAACGTGGGGGGTGGTTAAAAAGTAGGGACTGAAGAGATACTATCTTAAGTTAAACATCAACCCATTGTTTACTTTACATTATCAAAACAAAACCCGAAGCACATGGTTATAAGAAGTCAAGTTGATTATGGTGTCATGAGAGTTTGATTTCCTAGAAATGAGTGATAAGAGAGGGAATATAACTTAAATAAACGTCGGATAAATGTGAGATTACAAGTGAAAATAATAGGTCTTTATACCTCAAAATTTCGACATATTACATAAATGTGAAGTTAATTGGGATGGTGGTGGAAAAAAAATATTATAATGGGGTATCTTGGCTGTGAAGAGATGCTAGGGTAATAAGCCTATCGCTTGTCCCAGAAGTCCGATAAACTCCACGCGTCTATGCACTTATGTTTAGGGTGAATAGTATTTTGCTCTTGGTTGCGGTAATCCGGATGTTACTGCACTCTCATTCCAACCGGTGAACAGCGCGTTGAAATGCGAAACTAAAGGCAATTTATAATTTTAACGAAGCCAATAAAAAATGAAGAACAAAGTTATTAACATTATCCTTATCTACTCATATAACACTGTTTTTGATCGTTACGTAATTGTAAGTACATCATTTAATCGTTTCATCCCAGTCTTCCCCATGACATGCACCATAAATATGTACTTACACGGCTGATACTAATTCACCATCTCAATGAGAAGGCACCCAATCCGTTTTTATCACGAGAAAACCCCATCACGATCCAGACGGCGTACCTAAACCCTTAAAAATAATAAATAGTAGCAAAACCATAAGCAACCTGTTCAAACCCTGACCAAAACACGAGGAGTTCATACTATGAGGAGGTTAACTAATGGAAGAATTGTATGCTAAATTCTTGATGAAGGTAGACGCGAACACAAGGAACTGAAGATATTCAATAAAGCCTTTTGAACACTAAAGAGCTTTTGTTAAAAAACCCTAATGCAACACTTATTCAAGTTAATTGAAAATTAGGTAAATGAATTATCAAATGTGATGTGAGTAATGTATTTGATTCCAAAAACAAAATCAAAGTGCGTGACAATCATGGGCGTATACAGACTACGTCTAAATCTAGTACATAGTAAAAAAATTAATGAAACAGGATTCAACAAGAACGAACGCTCCAGAATTTGCACAAGATTGTGTAGGAAACGCTGCATTACGATGGTGGTTTGATAATCAATCTTCAATAAACGTGAAAGGCCCTACTCAACCATTGGTACAACCGTAAAAGAACAATCATTTGTTCACTATCCCAACCAGGTATAAAAGGAAAAAAGAAGAATCCCTCAACGAAATTTTTTAGAGAGTCAAACAAACCCGATATTACTAATATCCATTTAACGAAGCCCTAGTGCAACTACAAATAACCTAAATAATTGAAGAGTATACTGGACAAGATAAAATCCAAACTTGAAGAAGATTGTGACGGCGCCAATGAAAAGAAAGTGCTCAGCTGTCTTGCTTAACGAACTCCATTAAAGAAAAAGGCCCCAACGAATTTCACTATCCCTTGTCCAAGTATTGGAGAAAAATTAGAAGCAGAAGACTGGTTCTAGATCATTTACTCGGTTTTGAGATTCGCATATTGGAGGGTTATAACTGAGAGAAAAGGTGCTAATAAATGCTCCCGACTAGCATTTAATGGCGCTAAAATCGCAAGTTTAATAACGATCACCATGGTATGCCGGGAGTTCGTTAATTAAGTTGTTGGAAAGGTTGTTCCCTCAAAATTGACCATTCGAAAAAAAGAAAGAGGTTTTTCTCGCATGTCAAGCCTTACTTCTGAGAAGAACCTTATGCATTTAAACTATGCGCGGATAATATAATTAGAAGATGTGTGGCTGGAAGTAAAACACTCAAAAGGTTTACGAGTCCGGATTTTATTGGCCTCGTGTCTTTAAGGATGCTAATGAGTACGTAAGATAATGTGATGCATGTCAAAGATCGGGGAACATATCTTCAAGGAACAAAATGCCTCAAACTAACATTCATGTATGCGAAATCTTTGATGTTTGGGGATTAGATTCTATGGGACTATTTCCCCAATCTAGAGGTAACAAATACATATTAGTAGTTCTAGATTATGTGTCCAAATGGGTAGAAGCTCAAGCATTACCTACAAATGATGCGCGTGTAGTAGTTAAGTTTTTAAGTGTTACACCCTAGACGGTTTTGAAAATCATAACTCGTTGCATTATTTAAAAATAGATAAGTTTTATAAGATTTAAAAGAAATTAAACATGTTCGGAAGCGTAAGAAAAATGTAGCGGAAGCATAATTAAGTTTTGAAAAGTCAGCGAGTATGAATGAGAAATAAAATCTTAATAATGGTATCATATTGCACGTAGACTCTACATAGCACGTCAAGAAGTCCAAAGCTAATCACCTAAGAAAACCACGCTAAAAATTGTATATATAAAGTTGGTGAATTCATAGGTTTAAGTAAAACATTTATGAGGATCAAAAAGGGTAAGTTAATAATGCCTTAATCACAGATTCATAAAAAGTGTTTAGTAATCAGAAACGTTCAACCAAAGTAGTATGGACCACAAGTTATAAAATGTATGTGATAGTAATAACAGATACAACTTCGCATAAAAGTTTTTTACGTTGGGCTAAGCTCATGACACCGAAGCTAATAACGAAAGTAGCATATAACATGCCAAGTAATTGCTTGCCGTTACAGGTGTCCGACTAAAGACCACCTAACTAGATTCGACGTGACATATATCCGTTTGTTCTTGGCAAACTCGAACAGTAATTGCTTCTTACCCGGATAGGGATAATTAGTCCCAATAGATATATTTATTCACTCGCGCTCACTTAACCAACAAGATGGTTACAGTAATTAACGGTTCATGATATTTTAAGAAATAGTGGTCTAAACGCGACTTAGGCAACACATAAACAGGGAGAGTAAATCAAGATACTTGTTTCCTTAGTAAAAACAACCAACGTTTTCATAAAAGCTTAAAGTACTTATATTCATAAGTAAAAACGGGTGTGATATCAATCATGTAACAAGTTTGAAATCAACGTACACGAGTTTGAAATTCAGTAGTGTAAACAAGTTTGTAAACTAGCATGTTCCTCACCCCAAAAGTTATAAAGCATTCATTAACAACGAGTAAAAAATGGGGCTATGAACTCACCTCGAAGTTGCAGAACAATTAGCAGAAATGTAAATAATAAGCACAGGACAAACGGATCAGAAAACAACTCAACCAAGAAGATGCAGCTTAACTTAACGATATCCCACTAGATTAGGATGATGAATTTAGGTTTTCAATTGATGAGTACATCAACACGACACTTTGATAAAGGATTGAGGTTTCAAGTTGTAAGAGTTTGGTGGTTGGTTAAATAAAATAAATCAAAATGTAAAAGCAAAGTATGTAACATATTCTGTATATATTACATATGAAAGACAAGAAAATATATAATACGTGGCGAGTATTATATATATAAGAAAAAGAAAGACGAGAAAGATAAATATCCGACGTATATAATATTTCGCAAGTATTGTATAAGAAATGTAAGAAAAATTATTGTAACAATATAATTCGACACGAGTTCGGAAATCATCAATTAATTTAATAAAGAGTTCTCGTTTAGAAGTGAACACACGTTTTAAAGTTACGAATAAGATAAATGACGTTTTTAAAGTTTTACACAACTTATTATTTTTGTCTATTAGTCGGGAATTATAATATAATATTTTATAATTTAGTATATCGTTTCGCGTTTTAACTAAACTAGTTGTCTCGTTTTTAAAAGTATAGTTTTTGTTTACTTACCGGTTTATTGTATCATTACAAATAAATAATCTTAAGACTACATCTTGTTCTTTTATCAGTTTTCTACAATAATAGAAATTTTAGTGAAAAATACTAAGTATAGAAATTTTTATAAATTTTGGCATGACCTATTCGTTTATACAACGTTTCTCATTTTTACAAAATTCAACGTTTTCCCCTTTTAATCAAACCATGTTGCAAAACACGCGCGTGTTTCAATATCTATATCTAAACGAAACTAAATACTAACAAAATAAGTAAAACCAAACACACCCTTTGCTGCCATAAAACAACAAGCCAAACACCTCTATAGGGCTGTTAAATAGCGAACCAAACACCCGTTTGGCTACTGTTAAACTTAAATCCAAACGCATTCGTTATGGGCTGTTAAACCCAGAACCAAACACCCCTGCGACAATTTAAAATGCAGAAATAAACACCCTCATGGGCTGTTAAAATGCAACAACAAACACCCCTCTTCGGGCGTGTATGTCAATCAAAACAAAAGAAAAAAAACCAAACTAGAAAAATCAAAAATGAACAAGTTAAAACAACACAACCACACAAAGTTTTTATTAGTTTTTACAAAAATAAAAACCATCCAAACTCGGAGTTAAAAAGGGTAAAGTGGTGGTGGTACGCGGCTATGACGATGGTGGAGCGAAGGTGATGGTGGTGACGTGGCTGTGACAATGGTGGAGCGAAGGTGGTGGTGGTAACGTGGTTATAGTGATGGCAGCCGTGGTGGGGATGATGATAGGGTGTCGGTGTGGAGGAGATGACGTGGTGGAGGTGACGATGGTGGTGGCCATCGTCGGTTAGGAGATACGGGTGACGAGGTGATGTGGTGATGAAGGTGGATAGTGGAGGTGATGATGTTGGTGGTGTCGTGGTGGAGATGAAGATGATGACAGCGGCGGCGGCCGGAATCTGGCCGGAAAATGATGACGGCGTCGAAAACTCTAAGGAGGGAGGAGTATGTGTTTTGGGGGCTAGGTTTATAACAAAAATGAAGAAAACCCTAATGGGTTGGGTATATACCCAAAAATTTAAAAAAGAATATGACAAGTTTAATATAGTTTAGGATTGAAATTGTGAATATTACTAAAGGGGCTGGAAAGGTAATTTTTGTAAAATAGTAGTTCGGGACTCGTTTAAGCTACTTAACGGATGATTTAAAACACGAAACTTGCGCCATTGCGTTTAAAATAGTTTTTCCCAAGAAAATGAGTATTTACTCGACTATTATTTTATAACTGTTTTTATAAAATATTTTAAAATGATTATTATTTATTTGTGTAGCCATCGGGTATCATGGGCAAGCTTTGTTCGTAAAAATAAAACTTTAATTTGAACATTTCCGTTTTTAAATAAACGCTTTTGAATAAAGTAATATATAATAATTTATTAAATATTTTTATTTAATAAAAAATGATAATTAAATATAAATTTAATTATTTTTGTGTCGGTACGCGTTGTGTGCGGTTTTCAAAACTTTGCGAGGGTATTTTAGTTATTTTCTGCTTGGTTTCAAGTCTCAGGTAAAACTAAAAAGTTGTCCAGAATGTCGTTTTATATCAAACACTAGTATACCCCATAATTAATAACTCATTTTGGTGGGTCGTTTTTGATAAGTCAAGTTAGGAATAAAATATATCTTCTTGTTTTCAAGTCAAATAAGTTTGAAAAAAAATTTGTAAATGAGAGATATATAATAATAAATATGATTTTTTATTTAAATATTTTTCAAAAATTTACCGGCTACGCAGTAATCGTTTTTATGCGACAGTAAAAGGTCAAAATGTCAAAAAGTTAAATCGAACCCGAAAAATCAAAGGGTAAAATAGTAATTTAAAGTTCTGAAAATTGCCGGTTGTCACATTACCTACCCCTTAAAGGAATCCCGTCCCGGAATTCGATTTGTGTTAACCGATTATGTGACCAAGAAAAGATTTAAGGTTTAATAAACCAGTTATAGACATGACGTTAATAACTCTATTTAGCAAAATTCGACGTTTTGACACCTCTTAATATACATACATTTTGGGCTGGGTTTGACCAGGATATTTATTCCATCAAATAGGTATTTTAGAAAAATATCATTACAAGTTTTATGATTGATATAAACGCGTTATAAAGAAAGTCCCTTAATGGTGAAAATATCAAAGAGAAAGTGTAGGCGTGTGGGTATGTCTGTATAAGGGTTTCAAATGTTTAGAGGCAGAGTCGGGTTTCTGATATCTGTAAGGTTCGACGATTAATATCGGACGAGGCTAATGAATGTAAGTATTCAATTTACTTAGGAAGTACGAGGATGAATCATGGCTCAACACACCATAAGCAGACGATATGCGGAATTAAAGTATAACGAACTGCATCTATCACTTCGACCTAATAAATAGATGCGCCGTAGAACGAGAAATAATAATAAAGAAACGTTGCACATAACGTTTAATAACGAAATAGACAATCATATATGTTTGTGCTTTAGTTTAGTCAACAAAATGTGTTTTTACGAACTTATTTTAGGATTATTGAAGATGTACGAGTTCATTTACGAAAAGTTACTATTTATAGAAAGTTTCCATTTTAGAAAAGTTATTATTTTCGGGACGTTAATATCATCTCCTAATTTAATCATTTCCATATTTCCAAAAATGAACTAGTGAAACCCTAGCGTCTAACCAAAATCCTTAGCTCGCTAAATATATATTAAAAACTTGCTATATTTAGAAACGACCAACGACAACGACAACGACTAATCATTTTTCGAAAATTCCTAAACCTTCTTTTTAATATTAAGAAGCTCCACGAATATTTTCAAAGACTTTTGGCACTTAATAAACCTTTCGAAACATTTTTAAACGTCCGTTACCCTCATTTAAAACTCAGACCAGCAACTATATTTTCATAAATCACCCATGGACTTGACCATAAACTTGACCATAACACGCCATATTTTTCCAAACTAATCCAAAATTCTTTACGCCATAAACTATTCAACCAAATCCACTATAATAATTGGTAGGATTTTTACCACACTAGCCACTCCTACCTCATCGCCATCTTTGTTGCAACTTGAAAATCTCGCAACCTTTCAACAAGAACAAATTATATATCCGAAATCATCAAAAATCTTCATTAAAATAATTATTCATTTTAATCCTTTGAAAATCATAGCACAAACATATGGAGTCTCAAATTAAAAGTAAAAGTATAAGATCATAACAACAATAACTATTATAAACGGTAGTGGGATGCGGAAGAGTGAGGACATTTCGAGAAACAATATCCTCAGAATAAAGGTCAAAAAATAGGAGGAGCTCGCGGGAGTGCTTATGCGATAGGTGGTGGAATATTGCACGCAGTCGTTAGTTCCTAGATGAATCAAATTCATTAGCCAAGAGTGCACAAGTCGGTTAACTCCACAAACAGTTCATGATCGTAAGGATTTGTTAAACGGCAACAAAAGTAATAAATTAAGATTGTGATATGGGTAGTTCACAGTTGAGGCTACGTAAGATTTTTGTTGGGTGGTGAGACACGATTGTGTTTCTAGACCTTTTCAACGGATTCCGGTGAATATCGGGTTTGAGTTCATACTCGTGTCATATTGGATACCATTAAGCCCACTCATTTATAAGTCATTATTGGCATTGATGACATCAAATAAACGTCTTTTTTTTTAGATATTTATCCCATGTTATTTACCCATTTTGTATAGTTATTGCAAATAATTGTTACTTAATCGTTTATATTTGAGAAATGTAGTAATTATGGAGTACTTTGTGAATATTAGCAAAAGGTGCGCATTCTAGAGCTTAAATGAAGATATTTTGAAGATTACTATTCTTAAGACAATACGCCCGTATCATCCTTGAAGACCAATACGCTGTATCCATCAAGGAAGATACGGCGTATCCGTGCCTGCACTCACCAAAGACCACAAAGGAAAGAAAATCTATACGCCATATCCAGAAGAAGTCAATACGTCATATTGAAGATATAGTATGTGAATTCTTATGGAAGATATGCAGCGTTTCAGTTTGGATCCCTACTCTAAGAAATCCCCAATACACCGTATCCAATCCTTGGATACGCCGTATCGAACCGGAACTTCAGACATATAATAGAAGGCTCAAAAACAATTTCTTTACGTGTGCTAATAATCATATTCTAGATACCGAAACCACTAAAAGGTCAATTTTCAAAGGAGAATAAGATAGAAAAGGTTCGTAGTAACGTTAGTACAATTCCGCTCCATAGTAAGACAATGTGTAATTCCATATACTTTAGTAATCGTTCAGTTTTTGTATCATTCGTTAAAACTCGGTTTTGTTTACCTTGGCCTAATCTAAGTACTTTTGTATTTTTAGACGTTTGAAGGCTAATACCTTCGGGTATTTAGCCATATTATGACGATTTGAATGTTTGGTATTTGTTTATTCTTGATTTCTGATGTATCGTTAGTGCTTTGTTTTATGTTTATCAATTTTGTATTGTTTTACGCGCTTTTGTATTCGAACTATCTGCATATCAACTGGATCTAGTTGATGCGGACCAAGTAGATCTAGGTCCTGGGATAATCTCCATATAGTGATTTATAACTTCTAGAATCTTAGTTACCACAAATATTATCCTTCTAAAGTATGTGGTCTAGGATACGCTTCAGGCTAACTAGTTAATTGGATTAGTGCCAATGGTTTAATTGATCGTGTTGACTAGCAGGTGACTAGATAGTCAACAAGTAACGTATTGATTCTATTAGTTAGTTGGACTAAGGACTACTTGTGGAATAAATTGCCATTAAGCGGTAAGGTGGGTAAAGTCTCTATGAGCTAGGGTTTAACAAGATCACCATTTCTTTAATCCCTAAGATAGATTATAATCAGCAAATAAGGATGCTTTATGCGGATGCTTTAATTGTGACAGAATTAATGTGTCTATGTCTTAGGATGATGTAACGCCTAAGTCTTAAGAATGATATGCCACCTTAAGAGAAGAAATCATTGCACTAAATAAACAAACCAACGTTCTAATCGGTATTAATATGGTTTAATAAATTTTCTTATATTAAGGTGCGAATCCGCTCTTTTATCTTTTGTTAATTAGCTTGCGTGGGTAAAAGTGCCTTGAATTGATTATAGACACCAACCAAACCGTGCCAGTCTCTCAGGCTAAAACCCCTTTTTCCCGTTAGAATTAGGATTTAGACTGACATAGGTGGGATTATTTTTCAAACGACACATTTAGAGGTCGTTCTCTTGTATCTTGTGCTGTTGTATTATGAAGTAACACCCTCGGACAAATTTCCGCTGCGACTCATTTTTGAGGGTGTTACAAGTTCGAGGATGAATCAACTCCATTAGTTCAAGCGTGCACAAGTCGGTTAGCTCCACAAACAGTTCAAGATCATAAAGATCTGTAACGGCAAAAGTAATAACTTAAGAATGAGATAAGGTAGTTCAAGTGAGGCCTTAAGATTCTGCTGAGTGGTGAGATACGATTGTGTTTCTAGCCCTTTTTTAACGGATTTCGGTGATTTTCGGGTTCGAGTTCATACCGTGTCACATTAGATACCATTAAGCCCACTCATTTATAATTCATTATTTGCATAAAGAAGCGTCCCAATTTATGTAAATAATGAATGAATAAACTTGTGGTTCGGTGATTTACAATTTATTTATTTAAATGAAGAGGCGTCCCAATCCTTTCAAATAAAGAGATTATAAATCATCTTACTTAATAATTTCCGATGTAATACGCGTACTCACATAACTTTTAAGGTGGTGGATGACATGATGATGCCGGTGCTCTAATGAGTACGGGACGAGTGTTTAAAACTCGTCTTCAAAGACGGGGAGTAAAACAATCAAGGGAGATCGACATAATGTTCAAAATAGTTTATGAGTATATAGTTAAAGTAAATACGATAAAGATCTTTATGAACAAGTTTACATAGCAATTATCATATTAAACATCTTGTTACAAGTCCCGCCCATACAAGACTTATAATACTTAGATTTATACATAATTCTATGTAAACAAAACTATGACGGGTTTTCGTGTAAAACGATATTATATAAGGTTATGAAAAATAAGTTTGAGACCATTGTATCGCTTACAATGTCTTAGACAAATTTTAGAGACCACTGTGTCATCCACAATGTCTTAGAAAAGTTTAATATTTACATAGACAACTTCCATATAAGTAAATAGGGGAATATACGTAAGGCAAACGTAACCGCAGATAAAAGATGACCGCAGAGAAAAGATAAGCGTAGAGAAAATATAATCGCAGGACAAACGCAAGCTTAAAGCAAGATGATACTCACATAATTGCCATAGAAAAATCATGTATAAGGCACACATAAAAGCACGTAAGGATCACAAACTGGTTAAAGACCAGACCTAAATATTCTACATAGATATTCTACCTGGTTCTCTATAACCTTGGCTCTGATACCAATTTGTCACACCCCCAGACGAGGCCTGGACGGAATACGTGTCTCAGGGCGTGACGTCATGATACACATCACAAAAAGCATGAGAGAACGACCACTAATGGACGTTTTGAAAATCATAACTCGTTGCATTATTTAAAAATAGATAAGTTTTATAAGATTTAAAAGAAATTAAACATTTGCGGAAGCGTAAGAAAAATGTAGCGGAAACATAATTAAGTTTTGAAAAGTCAACGAGTATGAATAAGAAATAAAATCTTGATAATGGTATGATATTGCACGTAGACTCCACATAGCACGTCAAGAAGTCCAAAGCTAATCACCTGAGAAAAACATGCTAAAAATGGTCAACATAAAGTTGGTGAATTCATAGGTTTAAGTAAAACATTTATGAGGATAAAAAAGGGTAAGTGAATATTGCCTTACTCGTAAATTTATAAAAAGTGCTTAGTAATCAGAAACGTTCAACCAAAGTAGTATGGACCACAAGTTATAAAACGTATGTGATAGTTATAACAGATACAACTTCACATAAAAGGTATTTACGTTGCGCTAAGCTCATGACACCGAAGCTAATAATGAAAGTAGCATATAACATGCCAAGTAATTACTTGCCCTTATAGGTGTCCGACCAAAGACCACCTAACCAGATTTGACGTGACATATATCCGTTTGTTCTTAGCAAACTCGAACAGTAAGTGGTTCTTACCCGGATAGGGATAATTAGTCCCAATATGAAATATTTAATCACATCAGGCGCTCACTTAACCAGTCAGTTCCGGTTAAATTAATTAAATGGTTCATGATAATTTGGGCAATAGTGGTCTAAACGCTTAACTTAGGCAACACGTAAACAGAGAATCTCACGCAAGTACTTGGTGTCCAGTAAAAACAACCACCTTTTTCCATAAAAGCTTAAAGTACTTATATCCATACGTAAAAACGAGTGTGGTATAAATCATGTAGCAAGTTTGTAATCAACGTATACGAGTTTGAAATTGAGTTTGTAAACAAGCATGTTTCTCACCCCAAAGATATAAAACGTATATAAAACAGTAGAAACGTGGGGCTATGAACTCACCTCGACGTTACAGAACAATTAGCAGAAAAGCAAATAGAAATTAGGATGATGAATTTGGGTTTTACAATGAATGAGTACATCAACGCGACACGTTGATAAAGGATTGAGGTTTCAAGTTGTTAGAGTTTGGTGGTTGGTTAAATAAAATAAATCGAAAAGTAAAAGCAACGTATGTAACATATTCCGTATATATTACATATGAAAGACAAGAAAAATATATAATACGTGGCGAGTATTATATATATAATAAAAAGAAAGACGAGAAAGATAAATATTCGAAGTATATAATATTTCGCAAGTATTGTATAAGAAATGTAAGAAAAATAATTGTAACAATATAATTCGACACGAGTTCGGAAATCATCAATTAATTTAATAAAGAGTTCTCGTTTAGAAGTAAACACACATATTAAAGTTACGAATTAGATAAATGACGTTTTTAAAGTTTTTACACAACTTATTATTTTGTCTATTAGTCGGGAATTATGAAATAATATTTTATAATTTAGTATTTCGTTCCGCGTTTAAACTAAACTAGTTGTCTCGTTTATAAAAGAATAGTTTTCGTTTACTTACCGGTTTATTGTATCATTAGAAATAAATAATCTTAAGACTACATCTCATTCTTTTATCGCTTTTCTAAAATAATAGAATTTTTAGTGAAAAATACCAAGTATAGAAATTTATATAAATTTCGGCATGACCTATTCGTTTATACAACGTTTCTCATTTTTAGAAAATTCAACGTTTTCCTCTTTTAATCAAACCATGTTGCAAAATACGCGCGTGTTTCAATATCTATATCTAAACGAAACTAAATAGTAACAAAATAAGTAAAATCAAACACACCCTTTGCTGCCATAAAACAGCAAGCCAAACGCCCCTATAGGGCTGTTAAACAATGAACCAAACACCCCTTTGGCTGCTATTAAACTCAAATCCAAACGCATCCGTTATGGGTTGTTAAACCCAGAACCAAACACCCTGCTGCAGTTTAAAATGCAGAAACAAACACCCTCATGAGCTGTTAAAACGCAACGACAAACACCCCTTAGGGGCTGTTATTACGCCGAAACAAACACCCCTCTTCGGGCGTGTATGTCAATCGAAACAAAAGAACAAAAACCAAACTAGATAAATCAAAAATGAACAAGTTAAAACAACACAACCACACAAAGTTTTTATTAGTTTTTACAAAATAAAAACCATCCAAACTCGGAGTTAAAAAGGGTAAAGTGGTGGTGGTACGTGGCTGTGACGATGGTGGAGAGAAGGTGGTGGTGGTGACGTGGCTGTAACGATGGTGGAGCAAAGGTGGTGGTGGTGACGTGATTGTAGTGATGGCAGCCGTGGTGGGGATGATGATGGGGTGTCGGTGTGGAGGAGATGACGTGGTGGAGGTGACGATGGTGGTGGCCGTCGTCGGTTGGGAGATGGGGGTGACGAGGTTATGTGGTGATAAAGGTGGATAGTGGAGGTAATGATGTTGGTGGTGGCGTGGTTAAGATGAAGATGGTGGATAAAGGTGGTGAAAAAGGGTGGCGTGGTGAGGAGTAGGCGAATATGTTGGTGTGGATCGGTGGTGAGGGTGTGCGTGCATCGGCTTGCTAGAGGGGAGGCCGACGGCGACGGTGGCCGCAGAGATGGCCAGAATCTTGCCGGTGTGGTCTCCCGAAAAGAAAGAATGAGGAAGTATGATTGGAGGCTAGTTATAAAATTAGATGAAACCCAACGCTTTTATTTATATACCTAAAATTATGAAAAAAATTACAATGTAGTTAGTTTTAGGGTAAAAGTTGTAAATATACCCCACAAGGAACTTAAAAGTTGTAATTTTTTTTTAATTAATGGTTCGATACTCGATTAGGCTATTTAACTTTGAAAATCAAAACACGAAATTTCAACCGTTGCGTTCAAAATAATTTTTTCATTTTCCACGAAAATTGAGTATTTACATGACTAAGTATTTTCGGAAAAGATCTATAAAGTATTTTAAATGTTTTATTATTGATTTAGTGTAGACATCTGGTTATCACGGTCAAGTCTTTTCCGTAAAAATAAAACTTTGACTCGAATATTCTTTTTAACAAACGTTTTTGAATAAAATGTAAAATAATTCATTAAAAAATATTTATTAAATAAATTATGATAATTAAATATAATTTAATTATTTTCGCGTCGGTACGTGTTGTGTGCGGTTTCTCAATTTGCGCGATGTCTTCTCATTTTCGCTTCAAATAAGTTTGAAAAATAAATTTGTAAATAAGAGATATATAATAATAAATATGATTTATTATTTAAATATGTTTCAAAAAATTACCGGTTACGCGGTAATTTTTGTTATGTGACAGTAGAAGGTCAAAAAGTCAAAAAGTCAAGTCGGAACCAAAAAGTCAAAGGGTAAAATAGTAATTGAAAGTTCTGAAAATTTTCGGTTGTTACAGTTAGGGGTGTTAATCGGGTCGGGTTGGTCGGGTTCGGGTCAAACGGGTCGGGTCGAATTCGGGTTTAGGCTAAAAATAACATACCCGAACCCGACCCTATTTCAACTCGGGTTAGTCGGGTTCGGGTCAAACGGGTCGGGTCCAATTCGGGTCGGGTCAAGTCGGGTTCGGGTTTGTTCCATTTATAAAATCATATTTCTTAAACTTACTGGTTAGAATCTCAAACAACTAAAAGTCGCATTGTATAAATCCCATAATTTATTGGTTGCATTTGTTTGTTACAGATTTACAATAGAGCTTTTAAGTTCTCTAACTTCTAACCATATAGGCATATAATAAATCCATTTTTATGCATGTGAGAAATGAAATTGATATTTGATATAATAACAACTTATGAAAATTCGCATGCAATCATTTTACGTACTTAATTTTCACAGCATTAATCTACCTTATGTAACTTTTAATGCTGTCAAACACTTCAATTAAGGTGCCAAGTTGGATTATACAAAAACGAGTTTGATTGACCTTTTAGCCATGCTTTTGCTAGATCGAAAGATAATACATAACGGAGAAGAGCAACCTCTTTAACACTAAAAGACGTACATCATGGCAAAATTTATATGCAAACTTATAAAAATACTAAAAAAAACACTAACTCGGGTTAGTCGGGTTGACCCGAACCCGAATTGGCAAAGCATTTTAAACCCGATACCCGACCCTATTTCGTATTCGGGTTAAACGGGTTGACCCGATTGACCCGAGTTAGATTTTGGACCTGAGTAACCCGACCCGATTAGCCTTATTCGGGTTCGGGTCCGGGTCGGGTCAGGATTATTGACACCCCTAGTTACAGTACCCACCCCTTAAAGGAATCCCGTCCCGGGATTCGAATTGAGTTAACCAATTGTGTGACGAAGTAAAGATTTAATATTTAATAACCAGCTTTAGACACGACGTTGATAACTTTACTCAGCAAAATTCGATGTTTCGACACTTCTTAGTATACCTAAATTTTGGCTACATTTGACTAGGACATTTAATCCATCAGAATAAGTATTTCAGAAAAATATCATTACAAGTTTTATGATTGATATAAACGCGTTATAAAGAAAGTCCCTTAATAGTGAAAATATCAAAGGGGGAAAGTGTAGACGCGTAGGTATGTCTGCATAAGGGTTTAAATGTTTAAGGGCAGAGTCAGTTTCTGATATCTGTAAGGTTCAACGATTAATATCGGACGAGGCTAATGAATGTAAGTATTCAGCTTACTTAGGAAGCACGAGGTTGTATCGTAACTCAACTCACCGTAAGCAAACGATGCGAATAAGGTATAACCGAACGGCTCTAACTGTGACTTAATACAAGACGCGCCGAATAACAAGAAATAATAATAATAACGAAACGTTGCACCCAACGTTTAGTAACGAAACAGACAACCATATATGTTTTTGCTTTAGTTTAGTCAATAGAATGCATTTTTACGAACTAATTAAGTTTATGAAGATGTTACGACATTCTTACGAAAAGTTACTATTTATAGAAAGTTTCCATTTTAGGAAAGTTTTTAGTTTCAGGACGTTAATAGCATCCCCTAATTTAATCGTTTTCATATTCCCAAAAACGAACCAGTAAAATACTAGCGTCTAACCAAAATCCTTAGCTCGCTAAATATATATAAAAACTTGCTATATTTAGAAACAACCAACGGCAACGACGTATCATTTTTAGAAAATTCCGTAAAACCAAGTCGTTTTAAATGATTAAGAAGCTCCACGAATATTTTAAAAAAGACTTACTCACCTAATAAAAACTTTCGAAACATTTTAAACGTCCGTTTACCCCTATTTAAAAAAACTTGGACCAACAACTATATTTTTATAAATCAACCAAATCTACTATAATTCTAGCCTAACCTCATCGCCATCTTTGTTGCAACTCACAAATCTCACAACCTCTCAACACTAACAAATTATATATCCGAAATCATCAAAAACCCTTATTAAAAATAATTATTCATTTTTAATAATTTAAAAATCATAGACTAACATATGAGTCCGCTATCAAAAGAATATAAATACCATATGCAACAATAACTATAACAAACGATGATGGGATGTGGAGAGTGAGGAAATTTCAAGAAATAACATCCCCAGAATAAAGGTCAACGGATGGGAGGAGTTCGTGATAAAGCTTATGCGATAGGCGGTGGAATATTGCACTCAGCCGTTAGTTCGAGGATGAATCAAATCCATTAGCTCTAGAGTGCACAAGTCGGTTAGCTCCACAAACGGTTCATGATCGTAGGGATTTGTAACGGCAAAAGTAATAACTTAAGAATGAGATAAGGTAGTTCAAGTGATGCCTTAAGATTCTGCTGAGTGGTGAGACACAATTGTGCTTCTAGATCTTTTTAACGGATTTCGGTGATTGTCGGGTTCGAGTTCATACTCGTGTCATATTGGATACCATTAAGCCCACTCATTTATAATTTATTATTTGCATAAAGAAGCGTCCCAATTTATGTAAATAATGAATGAATAAACTTGTGGTTCGGTGATTTACAATTTATTTATTTAAATGAAGAGGCGTCCCAATCCTTTCAAATAAAGAGATTATAAATCATCCTACTTAATAATTTCCGATGCAATACGCGTACTCACATAACTTTCAAGGTGGTGGATGACATGACGATGCCGGTGCTCTAATGAGTACGGGACGAGTGTTTAAAACTCATCTTCGGAGACAGGGAGTAAAACAATCTAGGAAGATCGACATAAAGTTCAAAATAGTTGATGAGTATATAGTTAAAGTAAATAAGATAAAGATCTATCATATTAAACCTCCTGTTACAAGTCCCGCCCATACAAGACTTATAATACTTAGATTTATACATAATTCAATGTAAACAAAACTATGACGGGTTTTCGTGTAAAACAATATTATATAAGGTTATGAAAAATAAATTCGAGACCATTGTATCGCTTACAATGCCTTAGACAAATTTTAGAGACCATTGTGTCATCCACAATGTCTTAGAAAAGTTTAATATTTATATAGACAACTTCCATATAAGTAAATAGGGGAATATACGTAAGGCAAACGTAACCGCAAAGAAAAGATGACCGCAGAGAAAAGATAAGCGCAGAGAAAAGATAATTGCAGGACAAACACAAGCTCAAAGCAAGATGATACTCACATATCTGCCATAGAAAAATCATGTATAAGGCACACATAAAAGCACGTAAGGATCACAAACTGGTTATAGACCAGACCTAAATATTCTACATAGATATTCTATCTGGTTCTCTATAAACTTGGCTCTGATACCAATCTGTCACACCCCTAGACGGGGCCTGGACGGAATACATGTCCGAGGGCGTGACGTCATGATACACATCACACAAAGCACGAGAGAATGACCACAAATGGACGTTTTGAAAATCATAACTCGTTGCATTATTTAAAAATAGATAAGTTTTATAAGATTTAAAATAAATTAAACATTTGCTCACAATGAAAAGCTTTGAAAAAAACCCAACAGATTTGATCCATTTTGTAATGTAAGTAGAAATCCCTAAATGGAATCTTGTCAATTTAGACTCCAATGCACATCACGTAAGCCAAGCATCTAATTCACCTGAGAAAAACATGCTTAAAAATGTCAACATTAAAGTTGGTGATATTCATAGAGATGTAAGTATAAATGTAAATGTTGAGATCCAAAGATTTATAAAGTATGCCTGATCATTTCAATCCTTATAATAATGGCCAAAATGTAAGAGTAAATGTAGAACCGAAAGAGTTTAGTGTTTATTGCTTCGCCGCAATATAATGAAAAGTGTTCAGAAATTAGTAATGTTCAATAAGTAGTATGGACAGTGATATCGTTGATTTTCCAAAATGTATGGGTCTACTATAACAGATACAGTACCACATAAATAATATCTACTGTTGCGCTAAGCTCATGACACTGAAGCTCGACATCTATGTATGCAATTTAATGCAAATAAAGGCCCGTGTAGATGTTCAAACCCGTAACATCCAAATTGTTCCGACATGTATGCATTCGTGTTTCAGTACGGTCGAAACTAGTGAGAGCTACTCACCCGAACAAGGATGTCAATCCCAAATAGATCTATTTATACACTCGCGCTTCCTCAACCGGTCCTCCGGTCAAGAATTTAACAGTTCATGATAATGGGCAATGGTGGGTTTAGTTACTTAGGCACATGTAAACAGGAGATAAAACCGAAAAACACTTGATTGTCCCATTAAAAGTTTACCATTTATACCGTAAATACTTATACTTAAATCCATAAGTAGAAAAGAGTGTGATATAAATCAAGTAATTGAGTTTGTAATGAGTATGTAAACAATTTCGTAAATGTGTATGCAAATGAGTATGTGACAAAGTATGAAACCAAGTCTGTAATAATCCATGTAATTGTGTTTGTAATGAATTGCAAAATCAAGTATGTAAACCAAGTGTGTAGAATAGTATGTAAAAGATATTGTAAATGAATATGTAAACAAGTTGTATTGAGCATGTATTCTCCCCCGAGATTTGTAAAATAAATGTAAAACAAGTGAAAGAGGGGCTATAAACTCACATCGATGTTGAAGAACGATTGGCGGGAATGTACACATTAAGTACAAGACAGAACGAAAACTGGAACGGCTCGACCAAGAAGTTGTTGCTTAACTTAACGGCTATGACCCACTAGCTTAGGATAATGAATTTAGTTTCCCGATGGATGATTACATCAATGCGGCCCGTTGATAAAAGATGTAGGTTCCGAGTGGCAGTTTGGTCTCGCGGTTGGTTCGATAAAATAGATCAAAAGTATATAATTCATGTGGTGAATTATATAACCAAGTATGTAATACATTCCGTATATACTACACATGAAAATGAACAACTATAAAATTCGTATGGTGAGTTTTATAATTAAGACAAATAATCAAAAGAATGATTTGAAGTATATAATACTTTATAAGAATTATATAAGAAACGCGAGTAAATTATTAAATAAAATAATTCGACTCTTTTCCGGAAATCACCGTTTAACAATTATTAACAAGTTCTTGTATAAAAGTAACCGTACGTTCTAAAGTTACAAATCATGTTAAAAGATGTTTGTAAGGTTTTTACAAAAATTGTAACGTTATCATATTGTCAAAAATTATAAAGTGTTATTTTATAATTTGGTATTTTGTTTCCTTGGCGGTTTCTATAATATTAGAATCATAGTAAATGTTACTAAGCATATATATATCTTTTTAAAATTTCACCATGACCTTCTCGTTTATGTGATGTTTCCCGTATTTACAAAATTCAATGTTTTTCACTTTTCAATCACCCAATCCATGTTGCAAAATATACTCGTGTTTCAATATTTATCTAGGCGATATTTTAATACTAAATAAAATGAAATAAAATCAAACACCCTTTTGACGATGAACCGAAACAGACGTCCCCTATGTGGTGCTTTCAAAAACCACAACCAAACTCCCTTGTGTTGGCGTTTACCCACAAACCAAACGCACCCATATCGAGTTTGCTGCCAAAACCAAAATGCAAACCCGCGTGTGGCAGAACCCAACACACCCTCGGCTGATTTCCACAGCCAAACAAGCCCTTTTTGTTGGCTGTACCAAACACACCTAGGCTGTTACACAGCCAACCAAACACCCTTAATCTCACTTTCACAGCCAAACGCACCCTTATCCATTTTCCGTTAAACCAAACGCACCCTTGGTACTTAATGTCAAACCAAACGCACCCGCTGCGTGGTTTTTATAACCGAACCAAACGCACCCTAATATTTTAATAACCAAAAACAACCAAACAAACACCTCCTTGATGTTACAACCTTAAACCGAAACCACCCTCTTCGGTGTTACTAAATCCAACGCACCCTATGCCGGCTGAAAACCACATAACCAAACGCACCCTTCGTTGGTGCAAACTACAAATCGGACATGCAACCCTATGGTGCTACACACAACGACCAGAACGTAATCTCTATTAACACGATGAAAAACACAAACCACCCGCACGCTTTTTTTTCGGGGCTTGACCCCCAACCCAACGCGCCCTTGTTCGGGGCTTAGGACAAACTGCGCACCCGTGCTGCTAGCCACGAAACAACACCCTTTTGTTGTTTTAAACCATAAAACGATGGCACCTTTTATGGTTTTCTATCAAACCGACCGCACCCTTGTGGTGTTCGCTGAGCAAGCCAAAACTAGACGCACCTTTTGGGTCGTGGGGTGGTGGCTGTGATGATGGCGACGGGTGGAGGGTGGTGATGATGGTGGTGAGTTATAATGATTAATGATGACGATGGTCCCTTGTGGGCTGGTGGTGGTGCATCCAGTATGGCGGCAGCAGTGTGGTGGCACGCGTGGTGTGGGATCGATAGATCCGGGACGGATCTATCTTTTTATAATTTTTGGGTTCGCCGAGAAAAGTTTCCGGCGATGACTGTGGCCGGAGGTGGCTGCCGGATTTGGGGAGGGAGAGAGATGAAATGAAGATGTGTTGTTTTATATATATATAATTATATAACTTTTTAATATATATAAAAAGTTTTAAAGAAAGTGACAAGAGTTTAATAGTGTAGGGTAAAAAGTGAGCGGTTCGGGACTCGTTTGAACGACTTAACGGATGATTCAACGCACGAAACTTGTGCCATTGTTTTCTAAATCATTTTTCTGATAAAAATGAGTATTTACTCGACTAATTTTCGTAAACGTTTTATAAAATTTATTTAAAACGTTTATTATTTATTTTGTATATTACTAATAGACTTTGTCCGTAAAAATAAATTTTAACTTTAATAATTGCGTTTTTAACAAACGTTTTTGAATAACACGATAATTAATTTATTAAATAATTTTTATTTAATAAATTATGATAACTAAATATAAATTTAATTATTTTGGGTCGGTACGCGTTGTGTTTAAAATTTTCGCGAGGGCATTTTAGTCACCTTCTGACTGTTTTCGGTTCTCGGGCAAAACTAAAAAGTTGCCAGGAATGTCGTTTTACATCAAATTGCTTTAGAGTCCGAATCGTGAAAACGTGATCTAGTGGGTCGTTTTTGATAAGTCAGCTCAGGAATACATATATCTTTTTCGTTTTCAATTCAAATAAGTCAACATTAACTTTGCACGTGAGAGATGTAATAATAAATATGATTTATTATTTAAATTATGTTCCGAAAATTTTACCGGTCACGCGGTAATCGCTTTTATGTGACAATAAATGACCAAAAATCAAAAAGTCAAGTTAGACTCGAAAAGTCAAAGATTAAAATAGTCCTTTAAATTTTGAAAATTTTCGGATGTTACACATCTTTTTAAACCAATACAAATATGCTCTTGAATCACTTAAAAAATATGGTATGGAAACCTACGACCTAGTGGATACTCCAATGGTGGAGAAATCCAAACTGAATGAAGATCCACAAGGGAAGCCGTTGATCCCACACGCTATCGTTAAATGATTGGCACCCTTATGTATCTCACATCCACTAGACCAGACCTTGTATTCATTGTGTGCATGTGTGCTCGTGATGACATCAAATAACGTCTATTTCATAGCAACATTTATCCCATGTTATTAACCCATTTTGTATAGTTATTGCAAAGAATTGTTACTTAATCGTATATATTTGAGAATTGCAGTAATTATGGAGTAATTGGTGAAAGTTATAAAAAGGCGCGCATTCTGGAGCTTAAATGAAGATATTTTGAAGATTACTATTCTGAAGACCAATACGCCATATCCATCAAGGAAGATACGCAGTATCCATGCCTGCATCACCAAAGACCACTTAGGAATAAAGATCAATATGCCGTATCCAGAGGACTCAATACGCCGTATTCAAGACATGGAATCAATATAATATTCTGGAAGATATCAAGCATGGTCCCTACTCCAAGAAATCCCCAATACGCCGTATCCAACTCTTAGATACGCCGTATCCAACCGACTTCCAGACCCTATAAATACAAAACTCAAAAATGAGTTTTAAGTGTGCTAAATCATATTCTCGATACCTAAACCACAAAAGTTGATTTTCAGAGGAGAAAAAGAGCAGAAGAGGTCGAGCAACGTATTCAATTCCATAGAAGACAACGTGTAATTCCATATACTTTAGTAATCATTTAGTTTTTGGTATCATTCGTTAACTTGGTTAGTTTACCTTGGCTAAATAATTACTCTTGTATTTATTATGACGTTTGAAGGCTAATACCTTCGGGTATTAGCCATTATTATGAAGATCTGAATGTTTGGTATTTGTTTATCTCGATTTCTTGATTTATCGTTGAGTGCTTGTTTATGTTTATCAATTTATACTTGTTTAAGCGCTTTTGTATGCGACCTATCATTCAATTGGATCTAGTAAAGCGGACCAAGCGGATCTAGAGTCTGGGATAGCTCTCCATGTTGGGACTTAAAGACTTCAAGAGAAGAAGTAGAGTTAACTACCTACTCAGATACTGCTGGTAAAAAGTTACATGGCAACTGAGATTAAAACTGCTAGAAGAATTACTACTGTCAAAAGGATAAACACGAGTAAAGAGATAAGGATTGTTTGGAGAACAAGAATACTTACAAAGATAAGTATTGAGTTATTTTTGTAAAAGATATGTATAATGTATTTGTTTAAGAGATTATGTTTGCTTTTAGAAAAGATCATGATATCTTATGAAAGTATTGTAAGCCTTGTAGGACTCCTTGGTATATAAAAGGAGGTCCTAGGGTATAAAATTCAATGTACTAAAAACGAGTCATTGTCATAGCTTCAAGGTTGTAAATCCTAACACTATCAAAGAGTGTTCGTATTAATATATTGGAGCTTATTGTTTTGGTTATATTTCTGTATGTTAAACATTCATTACGGTTATTCTTCTTAGTGGTATAAACTAGATTCCGCATAGTTTATATCATACACTCAAAGTTTCATTCTTAGTACCTTTGGATTTATCCAAGGATACTAAACCTTACATCAAGCTAAAGAGTTTAAGATCTGTTCATTGGGATCAACAAGTGGTATCAGAGCTTGTTGTGAAGCTTTGAATAAGAAGAAACAAACAACACATAGTAGATCTAATTATCTGTGATAAAATAGAGGTAGGAACTACTTCTATAACTCTGACAGTAAGACTCCCTATCCTCAACCCAGGAGAATATAATCTCTGGTTAATGAGGATAGAACAATACTTTCTCATGACTGATTACTCTCTCCGGGAAGTAATTCTGAATGGTAACAAAGTGCTGAAGAGAACTGTTGGAGAAGTTGAGCGGGAATATGAAACCACTTTTACAAAAGAAAAGCAGGACAGGAGAAATGAGATGAAAGATAGAGAAACTCAATTGATGGCACTCCCAAATAAGGATCAACTGAAGTTCCATTCATATAAAGATTCAAAATTGCTCATGAAAGCCTTTGAGAAGAGATATGGAGGAAATAAGGAATCCAAGAAAGTTCAGAGAACTCTACTTAAGCAACAATATGAGAACTTTACATGATCAAGTTCAGAAACAATGAACCAAACTTTTGATAGGTTGCAAAAACTTATTAGTTAGTTGGATATTCAAGGCGAAGTTATTACACAAGAGGACATGAACTTAAAACTGTTGAGAAGTCTTCCATCTGAATGGATGACTCATGCTGTGATCTGGAGGAACAAAGAGGAAACAGAGACCATCAGTTTGGATGACTTGTACAACAACTTGATGATATATGAACTTGAACTTACAGGATCATCAGATACAAGCCAAAATCCACAAAATATGGCTTTTGTGTCTTCTAACAGCACTAGCAGCAACTGCAACAACAACAACACAAATAAAGCAGATAACACTGCTTATGGAGTCAGTGCTGTTCATACTCAATGTAATCCTACATCTGGAGATAACCTTAGTGATGCTATGATCTGTGCTTTCCTAGCTAGTCAGCCCAATTCATGTGATGCTATGATATGTGCTTATCACTAAGCTAGTACAAGCCCAACTCTCCCCCACACCTCAACTTGCAAGATAGGACTAGACAAAATTAATCCATAGACTTAGAAGAAATGGATTTACAATGGGAAATGGCCATGCTGACAATTAAAGCTAGGAGATTCATCCAAAGAACAGATAGGAAGTTAGATGTAAATGGTCAAAGAGTTGGATTTGACAGGACTAAAGTAGAGTGCTACAATTGTCATAAATATGGTCACTTTGCAAGAGAATGTAGAGCTCCTAGAAATCAGGAAAACAGAAGAAGAGAGAACAGTAGAAGAACTGTGATAGTGGAAACTCCCACTAAAAATGCCTTGGTTGCTCAAGATGGAATTGGAGGATATGATTGGAGCTACCAAGCTAAGGAAGAGCATCCTACAAACTTTGCATTGATGGCACATACATCTTCAGGAAGTTCTTCTAGTTCAGATTCTGAGGTAGATTCTTATTCTAAATCATGTGTAAAAGCTTATGCTACTCTCAAAGAACAATATTATAGTTTGTCTTCAGATTACAAAAGGTCTTAATTTAATTTAGAATCTTATAAAGTAGGTTTAGAATTAGTAGAAGCTAGACTTGCTCACTATAAGAAAAATGAGGCTGTGTTTGAAGAGAGCATTAATGTTTTAAATCTTGAAGTTAAACTAAGAGATTGTAACACCCCCAAAAATATGACAACGCAGCGGAATACCACTTGGGGTGCTACTTCATAATACACAGCGCTAGATACAAGAGAACGACCTCTAAATGTGTCGTTTGTAAAACAATCTCGTTGATTTTCTGAAATCCAAAATAATAGTTGTCCCATAATTGCATCACCATGAAAAACTTAAATGTAAAGACTCCAATGCACATCAAATAATCCAAGCATCTATTCACCTGAGAAAAACATGCTTAAAAGTGTCAACATTAAAAGTTGGTGAGCTTCATAGGTTATCTTAATAATATAAACGTTAGTTCCAATAAATGTATCTGCCCACTGTATCATTACAGTGTCATATAAAAACGTTTAGTGACTACTGTCTCCCTACAGTATCATAAAATAATTGTGTGACCATTTAAATCCTTAAACGTCTTTCCAAAATGTACGCATGATTTTTAGAAATCAATTAGCTGTAAAATATGCAAGACCATTTCTATCCCCAAAATGTACGTATCAAAGTTGGATCACAAATATCCAAAGTATGTATTGCCACTTTATTCAAGTGTGTATAAAACCATGATTACCATTACTCTAAGTTCATGAACTGTGACGTAGACTTGTATGTATGCCACTTTATTCAAGGCACAGTAAGAGTGTACCCATCGTAGGTGTTCCCTCCAAGAACACCCGGGCATTAATGAAAAATAATATGTACCCATCATGGGTGTTCCCTCCAAGAACACCCGGGCAGTAATAAAAATAATATGTTCCCCTCATGGGTGTTCCCTCCAAGAACACCCGGGCAGTAATGATTGTTGGCCCCGCAGGCGCCAATCCAATCGTAATCCGACATGGTATAACGTTCGTTCCCAGTGATAGCTAGTCACCCGAACGGGGATTGTCAATCCCAAATAGATCTATTTCATAACATTCGCGCTCACCCTCCAAGTGATTTACAGTTCATGCAACCTAAGCTAATCCGTAATCATAAAAGTATAGTATGCGTTTACGTTCAAAAATTAAACCAAGTATTGTATCTCCTCGCGAGATATATAAATGAGTATGTAAACCAAACAGGTAATCAACCACGTAAATGCATTTATAAACAAGCATGTTCTCACCCCAAAAATATATGTAAAACCAGTAAAACGTGGGGCTATGAACTCACCTTGATGTTGAAGAACGATTGATAGGTAGGCATCTAGTATGCACAACACGAACGGAAGACGAAGCGGCTCGAACGAGAAGTTGCAACTAATCTTAACTGCTAAGTCCCACCAGCCTAAGATAATAAATTTAGGTTTCCCGATGAATGGTTAAGTTAACGCGACACGTTGATAAAAGACTCAGATTTAATGTTGTAATGGTTTGGTGGTTGGTTAAATAAATAATTTGAAAATATACGCACAGTGTGTAATATATATTCTTTATATATTACATATGAAAAATATCCCTTATATAATTCTTACCGTGAATTATATCACAAAGACAATCAATCCAAAGATTATTGAAAAGTATAATATACCTTGCAGGTATTATATAATAAGTGTGAATAAAATAATTAAACTAATTAGTAAACACTATATTTATTTAACCAATTTAAACCACCATTTATGTCCGGTTTTAATATTTTTAAAACCTTAAGTTATACCTATTTGTCGTCTCATATACACCAAACGCTCCCTAATTGTTGGCTGCCACAAACCTAACGCACCCTAATCTGTACACAGTCAACCAAACGCTCCTCTTTGGACCGTCCTAAGCCAAACAGCCCTTATGGGTTGTTAACCCATATCCAGACGCACCCCCTGTTGCGACATATAGACCAAACACAGCCTTTAGCTGCGGCTACAAACCGAACGAACCCGCTGATGCAACCAAACGCACCCTATGTGGTCACAACCCAACCCGAACGCAGCCCCTCCCTTGGCTGCTGTTTCTGTCAATGAACAAACAAACACCACCTGCTGTGGTGGTTATAAAACCATACGCACCCTATTCGAGTGTAAACCACAAAACCAAACGGACCATAATCTGAGTAAGACCAAACGGACCCTAACCTGGTGCTTACCACCGAAACCAAACGCTCCTAACTGGTCATAACTTATAACCACACGCACCCTGCTGCGGTGCGAAACCAAACGGACCCTAGCTGTTCTAAAATCCTAACGCACCCATTTGGTTGTTTTACAAACCAACCGAACACCCCTAGCTGTTTACAACAGCCAAACGCACCATTGTTGGGCTGTCACAGCCAAACGCGCCCTAATCGGGCGGCTGACCCGATACCGACCGCACCCTTGTGGTGCCGAAATCAAACCAACGCCCCTAGTTGATTATAAACAACACCAAATGCCCTCTTGGGCTGTTAACAATTAAACCAAACACACCCTTGTCGGGTTTAACCCGAACCCGACTCACCCCCGGCTGTCCCGACTGTTATACATAACAAACAAACACCCCTTCGTCGGCTGTAAAAACCATAACCCGGCCCGACCCGGCTGCGAACCCACGACTAACGAACCCCCATGGT